>SRLM01000356.1:311481-596366 GCA_015708895.1 Populus ilicifolia
GTCTCTAAGCTGTCTGTCGGGACCCACATGCTTTTCTGATTTGCTTACACTTTACACTGTGCGGCTAATCAATGAAATTATTAAGTTTAACTTAACATGTCGATTTCGCATAAGAGAATGATCGGAAATTTAATTATAATTATTTTAAAAAATATTTATTATTTAAAAATATATTAAAATATATTTTTAATTTTTAAAAATTATTTTTAATATTAATATATTAAAATAATTTAACGATATAAAAAACATATTAATTAAAAATAAAAAATAAAAATTTAAATTCTTTTAAAAATATTTTTAAAATATTAAAACAAACAAAACCATTTTTTTATCTAATCAGAGTTTATAATTAAACAATAAAAATTAATTTTATGTAATTTACTTAACTTCACGTGTGGTTTATTTAATTTAATGATTTTAAAAATAACTTATATATTTAATAAAATATGTAGTTTATTTAAAAAAATTAAAGTAAAATTTTTTTATTATTAAAATGATAATTTATTAAATTAAATTTCATAACTTAACACATTAAATTTTTTATTCGAGTAATAACTTATAAGGTTTAGAAATATTATTTTTTAAACTTTTTATTTAATTATATAATAAAAAAATAAATATTTATAAAATTAAATTCAAACTAAATATTAAAATATTTATTTGAGATTACAGTAATTTTACAAAATAAAATAAATAATTCATAAAAATAAATTCAAAATAAAACAAATAAGGATAAGTTTTTTTAAAAATCAACAAAAAAAAGAGGTCACTTCTTCACTAATAATACGTTGCCCAAAGTATTTTAAATGTGTGAATTAATTTCAATTCAAATATTTTTAAGTGAGATTTTAAAATAAATATCTTATTATTATTTTTTAGAAAATGAGTTGATTTGTTCATATATTTTTTTTTATGAGAAAAACTTGTTCACAGATTTAAAATTAAAAAACAAAGATAATATATCTCGGAATAAAAAAGACATGACCAGTTAGATAAAGAAGATATATTTGTCGGTATCAAGGGGCTTGATCTAGCGGTGGAAAGGGCTTGTCTTCTTCCACTGCACCTGAGTTCGAACCTTGATGTGCACACCTGTCACCCCCGCGATGCTTTATACGTCTATTGGATTTGCAGAGTATTCAGTGGGCCGTGGAAATTAATCGTGGTGGTGCGCGTAAACTGGTCCGGATACCCCACGTAAATAAATAAATAAATATATATATTTGTTGACCGATGGATGTTGCATCATCATGATACGGGTTGCCGTTACTGTTATTCTTTCTCCATGGGCCTGTTTTACCAATATTAGTTTTTTTTTTGCCTGTTTCTTTATCATTTTATATACAGTTTGAAATTGTCTTCTAAATGATATTTTCTAAAACATTAATTTTTATAGTTTAATTTTTTTATATTTTTAAATTATTTTGATATCAAAAATAATTTTTAATAAATAAAAAATATTATTTCAATACATTAAAAAAATATTTTTTAAAAAATTATTATTATACTTCCAAACATCCCCTCCAACACAAAATAAACACGTTCTTTCTTAATTTAATAATAAGATTTTTAACAACACGGATTATTTTTTTTACCTTACCTGATATTTTTTCTCTGTGAAGTATGCAAAATTAACAGCAGTAAACTCGCAAAAAACATAAAACAAATGTCGAGGTGAAAAAACAACAGCGAAGCTATGTATCAAAATAATCCAAACTGGTGCGTGCAAGTTGGTCCGGACACCCCACGTTAATAAAAAAAAATAATCCAAACTATACAACACGATTAATTAAATCATTATATTTTTATGAAAGATGCCATCAAATTAAAAAATAATGGTCTAAAATATCGTTATCCAGAATGTCACTAACCCTTAATTTCAGTAGGTCCAGTGGCTTGGGTGACCTGTCGGAAAATTGAACTCCGGTCACCATCCTCAGTCCTCGCCCATGGGGCAAGGATAAAAGAAAATGGGAAACGGGATCGAAATCACAAGTTTACATGACGAAAAAGACTCCCTTTGGGTGATTTTGAAAGAACCGAAGAACAGCCAGTAGTTACCAGCAAAATGTTCCAGAACTTAGTTAAATTTTGGATATTAATTTAAGATTTTCCTAGAAAATAAAATTGACTTGAAGAAAAAACCAGATGGTTTGGTATTTTCTACCTACTTACATATATCAATCCTATTTTTATTTTATTTTTTAAACAAAGATAGTTTCAAGTAGGTTTTAAATGAGGACAGGTTATGTCTTTTAGCTACAGCTATTTATCGTAACTACTATGGTTGTGTAATAAAAATATTTGACGTCAAGCAATTAATTAATTATTGTCGTGGTTTATTTATTTATTCTAATTATATATTAGAAAATAATATGAAACTCACAAAACTAATTAAAAGTATATCTAACAAGACTGAATTAAATTAATAGAAATAAATTATTTTTTGAGAAAAATTAGAAAACAGATTGTTGCTTCATTGAATGTTGAATTATATTTATAAGTACCATCATCATGGTTTACTTATAGGCTATGATAAATAAATGTCAGGGGACACTCGTCCATCTGCTTTCTTTATTTAATACTTAATTTGTGGTTAATTCCGCAATATTTTAACAGTAAACTTGTTATCGTCATGACAAATTACCTAGTAATTTATGTTTCAACATTATATTCCTCTTCTCAACGAAATCATTCCTTCACCAAAACCAAATCATTCCCTCACGAGGGATCTCAATGAACCAGGGCTATGTGTAAGGTTTTTGCAATATTATGTAATGTTAAAATGATTTGATGTTACAACATAATCAAAAGTTTAAATGTTCATTTTTAGTTTATGATTTTTGACTTCCCATTGAATTTCTAAAAAGTTTTATAATTTCACAAAAAACTTTTTTTTATTGGTTCTTAGAGAAAATCTTATTTTTTTAAAAAATAATATAAAAATCTCTATTTTATTAATTTTCACACATGAAATACTAGTTTTTTAAAACAAACTTTATAAAAACAATTGATGATGATGAAAAAAAATTAAATAAACTTGTTTGAGTCTTGACCAAACCGAGCCCCAACACTCGATTAAGTTTTAGCCCAACAAAGTTCTCCCTCTGTTTATTTTCATTCTTTCTTTTTAATATGTTTTTATTATTACAAGCTATAATTTTATTACAGCTCTACGTGGAGAAATGATAAAGAAATGAAGTTATCACCTTGAGAAATAAAAATATTTTTTTATATATTTATTCAACTATAAATACTAGGTTTTAGTAAGAGAGAAAGAGAGATTCTCTCAACAATATATAAAAAAAATTATCTTACTCTCTCAACCTAAAAAAAAAAGCCTTAAACGAACTTTAGTATCAAAGTGTTTTTTTTGCTAGGAATACCCCTACCCAATTGACTATCATGCATGAAGAAAAACTAAACTTAGTAAAGATTTTTCAAGCTTCATTAGTGGCGCTGTCTATTAGAACTCTAAATAAAAATCTTATTTGTTTCTTACACTAATATTTCTCATATAAAAACCCAGGAAAGAATGTTAGTAATCTCCCACCATCTTCATCAACTCATATGAATCTCCATCAACCCATTTAACAAATGATGACACTTATTGAGATTGTGTTAGCTACCTAGAAATAGCTCAGTTCTTCCTAGCACCTTTCATTTGGTATACAAACTCATATCATGTATGTGACATCAATTGTTTGTATTACTAATCCTATGCAGTGTTAGCTCTAACATCCTGATGAAAATGACCAAAACAAGGTATAAAGTAGACATCATAATTACATTATTAAAATAAGTATATTATATCACCAAGATCAATAATCTTATGTAGAGTCACTTAGATATAATCTTTATAAGTCATGAGGCAAGGTTGAGAGCCATAACCATCTTTGTCAATGAACTCGTTCTCCTCTAAAATCTTATTTGATCATTCTAGAACCAAAAAGGCAATATAAGGACAAAGATAAAATAGACCAAGTCAATTAGAAGGGACTTTGTAGCTATTAAAATAAACTTGGATAACTATGATGAATTTTTAGACCTTGAGAAACATGTTCAAAACATCAAGAGTAGCTTGTAATTAATGGTGTAGGACTTAAAAGTTATGTGCAAGGTCCTTCTATCTACTTTTTAAGGGTCTACACAAGTATATTATTTAACTTGAAACCTGATTTTTTATACAATTTTTTAGATTTTTATGAGAAGTTGATCACCCATTTTAACGTAATCATTCTTGTAAAAAAGAATTCAACTAAACTTCTATCAATTATTCAACTTGAAGATAAAAATACCAGAGCCTATTTGAAGATATTCGATAAAGAGATGTTAAAGTTAAGAAAAAAAATCGCTAGAACTTAGAGCAACAAAAACCCTTATTAGAGGGATACACAATCACTCTCATTATGAATGACTTTATACCCTTCTTGAGAGACATCTACTCAATGTAAAATATTGATAAATAATTATATTTCAATGGAAAAAGTTAGTGTATAGTGATAAAAGCATCTTTGATTCAATAAATAAATGAAAGTATTTTAAAGGAAAGATAATATGCATCCTCGTTAAGATACTCAACCATTTAGGGGCAATATCAGGGTCTTAACATGAAACAGATTAATATACTCAAAATTGATGACTGCTCTTTTAAACATCATTAAGGTTGAAGTGTTTATAAAAAAAAAAAGTGTGTACAATACCCAACACTTATGATGAGAGATGTAGTAAAGAGGAATTAAAAAAAAATTGCTTATTTAATAAGGATAAGAGTTATGACACTAAACAGTGCTTCATTTTGAAAAAAATTAGAGATGCTCATATCTAAATGCTATCTCTAACAATTTATTTATATAAAAAAACTAAGCCTTCTCATAGGTCTCTTCTAGAAATCAATGTCATTCTTGAAGGGGATTCAAGTAGGGAAGATATTGGTAAAAGTAGAAAGACTTATGAAAAGTAAATATTGATGACAATAGTCTAGAACCCTTGATATATGCTAATTATATTGACTCATGAGGATGACAAAGGTATGAAATTTCCCATAAAGATGATTTGGTGATCTCCATCATTTTTTAGGCTTGAATATACATATGATTCTTATAGATGATGAAAATATTATGAACATCCTATCAAAGCCATTGGGCTAACTAAAAGAGTTAGCAGATATTGCCTTCGGAATGGTGAGTTATATAAAAGGTCTATAACATCTTTATTGTTTAAGTGCATATCATATGAAAAAAGAGAGTATATACTTAAAGAGATTCATAAAGGGATACATGAACTTCATAAAAGGGTAAGGGTGTTGATTGCTTGGAAAATTCAAGTAGGATTTTATTGGATTACGAGAGATGTTACAAAAATAATGAAGAGGTATGATAAGAGCTAGATGTTTGATCTAGTGACTTGCCAACCTTTTACCTGGATCTATTGCCTCTATGCAACTTTTCTTATAATAAGAAATGGATGTAATAGGCCATTCTTAAAAGCTTATGGAAGAAGACAATTCATCTTGGTAGTTATTGAATACTTCATTAAGTAGATAGAGACAAAGGCAGTAACAAAAATAACTATTAGTAAGATTATCTTCTTCTTTTTTATGAAAGAACATTATATAAAGATTTGAAATTCCATGCATGTTTATTACTGACAACAACACCTAATTTAACAATAAAAAGATGAAAGAACATCATTAAATGCCCAAGAATGAGCATAGGTTCTCCCTGTCCTCTCATCCTCAAATAAGTGGTCAAGTTGAACTTAACAATAAAGTATTGCAGAATGGATTAAAGACAAAGATAGAGGGAGTTGAGGGTGAATAAGTTGAATTATTAGATGAAATTTTATGGTACATCAAACGACCTAGAAAACCATAAAACATATTTTCTCTTGACTTATGGTATAGAAGTAATGATCCCAATAGAAATACGATGCTCTAACCATATTATATTTCTTTACCAGCACCAATGACTAAAGACTGAGGGAAAATATAGACTTTATTAAAGAAGTTAGATTCAGTGTTGCAGTGAAGAATGATATATTTCAAAATCAAGCTATTATATACCACACTAACAAAGTGAATAATAAAAGATTTAAATTGTAAGATATGGTATTAAGAAAGTTAAAAGCAATGAGAAATGTTAAAGGAAAAAAGAAAGCTAACACCAAAATAGAACGAACCATTTAGAGTGATGGAGGTAATTAAGTCTAACACTTATCACTTACAAGAAAGGAGAAAATATTCCACAAGTAAGATATTCTAACCACTTAAAGATATGCTTCAGTAGAATTCTCTAATTTTATCTTTAAAATCTCCAATTAGATATATCTTTAAAGTTTATGTTTTCTGTATAAAACTTAATAAACAATTTATTTTTTATTTTTGTTTTATTTATTTATCTAAGTTAATCTTTAATATAAAGGAGAAATTATCTCCAAGGTGTCTCTATGTTATTTTCTGCAATCTTGTTACATTATCTGAGGTAATATTTGGTCAACTTTCTATGATAATCTTCATATCTCGAGGTTATTTTCTCCAAGGTTTATTCATTTTATTACCTTATTTAAAATAATATTTGGGAAATTCTTCATAATAATATTCATATCTCCATGATATTATTTTTAAAGATTTATTTCTTCTTACCTGAAATTCTAAGTTAAAATAATTGATAAAATAAGCTAAGCAATGATTTCGGTTAGAATAATCTTGGTTTGATCACATCAAATTTAGTATAACCGACCTATACCTAAAGTTCAACTAAGCCAAATTAAGTCTATAATCATTTGTATTTCATTCTTGATGGAGCTATTATTCGTTCATATCTAGCTCAAATTTTTTTATAAGTTGGTTACTTTTCTCATTATACCCTATGATCAATCTCTCTGAAAGTATTAGTATTCAAATTATTCTATATAAAAAAAATCAATTTATCTTCAAATCATACATACCATAATATTATATATAAAAATAATTCCAAACATACCAAGCATAATACAGATATTACTAGACATACTTCTTGTGGTTTCTTACTCCTTTAGCTTATTAGACAAGTTTAATCCTTTAGAGGTTACTCTAGCTTTCCTTGGTTGAAGCTCATAAAAAAAAAGGCATATTGTCATAAAACATTAAGGAGAAGTTTACATTAATGCTTTGAGAACTATTATAGAAGTGAAGGTCTTTTATCATGTCAACTAGTTTATTCTTCATTGATGTAATTAGTGAAAAAATGGTACAATAAGTAGTCATAAAGTCAGTAATTTTCTCCCAATGATTTTTAACATAAACATCCTTTTTATAATTGAGTCACCTTACCTTAAGCCTTTATTATTTTATTTTATTTACCAACTAGTGTTCTTTGAGCATCAGATAATATCTTCTTAAGCTTTTCAATTCTCTTATTATAATTAATTATTTTTTATTTAGATTTTACTGTGGTAACATGAAGAGATGTAAGCTTTGCATAGAAAGTATTTCTTTTTATACATAATAAGCTATATGTTGATTATAGTTCATGAAAAATCTTCTTTACTTGAGCTTGTTTCTCCTTGCAAGTTGTAATCTCTTGATGAGCTAATATCAAAAACAATTATTTGCTCAAGTTCTTCTTTCAATATTTAAAGAACTAATACTTATCTTTAGGAATCCTAACAAAAATTAGTTACTAGTAGTAAAAATAAAGGTAATGATGAACATCAATTGCCTTTTACTCACATAAAGAGTTTCAGTTAGGTTACTTTTAAAAGATTAGATACACTTACTTTTTTAAATTGTTGAATATCTCATAGAAATTGAGTTATTTTAGCAATAATATCTGTATTTTATCCATTATTATCAATAATTGAAATATTATCCCCAAATATAAAAGTCATGAAGTCTTTTTCTCTCTCACTCTATCAGTGTTATCATCTCTCCATGAAGTTAAAATATTATAAAGAAAGGTTCCCTAAGCATATGACTATAAACATTAGCAGTCATATAATTTATAAAAGTTTGGATGGAAAGACGATGAAACTAAAGAGGATATAAAGAAGAAAAAACATCAACAACAATACTACTACTTAAATTCATATCATCAAGGATATTAATGGGACTTGTCATGGTATGCATAGGATTTAGAACAATAAGATTTAAGGTAATACATGTGTAGGACTTGGTATAAGATTAGGAGAAGGTGTTATTGTCATGAGAGAGTTAGGAACTACAAGTTGGGAACTATTCCTTAGGCATAAAGTATACATGTTTCTATCTATTTTCATGTCAATATTTGTGTCTATTTCACCACTTTTCTATTAAGTTTCTTCTATCACATTTACTTTAGGTTCTTCTATAGTCTTTTTCTTATTAAACTTTTTTTATTCTAAGATTTTTTTTCTTGATATTCTTTTTTATGAGACTCTTTCTCATTCTCCTCCTCCTCCTTTTGTGTTTCTTTAAAGGATGAAGATGACGATGATAAAGAATTTAAAGTTTTTTTATTATTATTTTTTAATTGTATCTAAGACTAAGGCCCATATGTAAATAACATAGATAAATATTATTATAAGTTGTGCTGCCAAAAATTCAAGGAAGATGACAAAACATATCTCATTCTATAAATACTATCATTTAAAGAATATTCTTTGACCAATTAAAAGAGATGGTATTGATAATTATTAGTAAGATTCTGGAATACATTCTGCTCATTTAGACTAAAAAAGGAGCAACATTATCTACAATAAAAACTTTCCAAATTGAAAAACATCCTCACATTTTTTTAGCAAAGGTTATAGAACTACTATAACACACCATTACCCAATCACTTCTTCAATTTTTTATTGATAATGATTTACCTTGAAAAATATCTTTCAAGGGATTTTATATTTTTCTCTTATAAAAAAATATAAAATTATGCTACATATTTCTTATCTTCAGGAGAATTAGACAAATTATAACAATATTTAAACATGTCAATAACAGAATTTTGACCTTTAAATCTCAAATACTTGTAAAAAATTACTATAATTATCCATCTGTTTGGGTGAAACTAACTCACATATAGATTATAGTAGAAAAATACATCTCTTACAAAATCAGACAAAGAACAGAAATGCTCAAACTTAAATATGCATATAAAGGTTATGATCTTAAAATTTATGGTTTCTGGCTCTAAAGTCTTAAATCCTTGTAAAAAATTGCTACAATCATCCATCTATTTAGATGAAACTAACTCACATACATGTTATAGTAGGAAAACACATCTTTTACAAAATCAAACAAAGGATAAAAATGCCCAAATTCAAACATATACATAGAGGTTATGATCTTAAAATTTATGGTTTCTCCTTCTAGTGTTTTATTTATTCTTTTATGAGGAAGTAAAGTTATAGCATTATACTCGCCCTCATGTTAGCTAAGTAATAACATTATTAGCTACAATGCTCCTATATGGATCATGAGATTAAGGGGGGTTAGATATAGATCTAAAAAACAAATATACCTTATAAGAAGATTTAGCACCTCCACTTCCACTAGCAAGATAAGAAGGATTAACTCCTCCACTCTCATATGATTTCTCACCTCTACTTTTATATACTAAAAATTTATCATAAGTAATTGTAAAGAAAAAAATATATACGATGTTGAAGTGAATAAGAAGTAATGACTATTTATAATGGTGGTTTTGCCAACAATCATTAAAATGATTATGGCACGCCCACCTAAAACAATGAAAAAAAGCAACCTAAAGCAATGAAGAAAATTACCAATATTCCTGAGATAATTACTATTATAATGATGGATCAAGATTTTTCAACATTAACATATACACGACCATGTGAAATATGTTTTATGATTCTTGACATGGTCACAAACTTTAATTTTTATAAATATCGGTCATATCACCAGTCTTTATGGTATGTTCATATTTTTTCTTGAAAATATTATCATTATTTATTTTTCTCTATTATGTATAGCTTTCTAATAAAATAATTTTTTAAAAAATACTATGTTAAGAATTTACCCAAGGGGCTATTAAAGAAGATAAAAAAAGTAAATGATTTTGGTTGAATGTCGGCCCAACCAAGTTTTTTTCTCTTGTTTTTCTTTTCCTTTTAATCTCTTTTTATTATTACAAGCTACAATCCAATAAGCTATCCCTGTACATGAAGAACTAACGGGTTGCCACCCTAGAAAGCTAAAAGATTTTTTGTAAATTTTTTTCTTGTTTTCTCTATATATAAATGTTAGGTTTTAACAAGAGAGAATGAAGAATTCTGAATTCTCTCTATACAATTAAAAAAAAAAGTCTCATTCTCTTTTTACCTGTTGTTTTTCCAGAATATATATATATATATATATAAAAAAAAAAAACTTAAACTGACTTTGACAGTGAAGCCTCTTTTTTTCTGCAAGATCGTTTTCCAACTGTTTACCGTCCGTGGAAAAAGACTAGCTCGATCAACAATCCATGCTGCATTCATAAAAGAAAACTTATTTATAATTCACAAAATTGAACTAGACCGGCAGCCTGGTGCTGTGAAGTTAGGGTTTTTGTGAACCGGATAACAACGCTGAGGACCGGCAGCCATGATTAAGCAGCCCTTTTTTCTTTTCTTTTCCTTTTAATTTTCTTTCGTTCTTATCGTTCCCTCTCTCATGCTTGTCAGCGTGCGTGCGGCTTCCTTGTATTTTCCAGCTGTCGCTTGAGACTACGTACAATCCACTTGAAATCACAGTAGTCAGATACTGTCGTTGTTGCCCCCCCTGGCTCGTAGTTTCGTGTTCCCGCAAGCAAAATCCAGCAACCATGGGCACAAGAAACACTAATCAAACAGTGAGCGAGGATTAGTATCTTACTATATAATAAATGGCTTTTAAGAGAAGCAACGAGGCCAGCGTATTGGTGATTTGAAAATACAGTATAAATCATGTTTTTTAAAATTTTATTTTTTATTTAAAATAATTTTTTTATATTTTTAGATTGTTTTAGTGTATTAATATTAAAATAATTTTTAAAAATTAAAAGAATTTATTTAAATATATTTTTAAATAAAAATATTTTAAATTATTATTATTATTAGTATAATTTCAAATACATTTAAAAAGGATGTTTTGGAAATGCAGCACTGTATTTTTAAATATTTTAAATATTTTTAATTATTTTAATATATTGATATTAACAATAATTTTTTAAAAATAAAAAAAATTATTTTAATATATTTTTAAATAAAAAACTCTTTCACCCACCACCGCTAAATCCGCACGCTACACGTTCCTCTGCATCTACGGTGCGGTGCGGGTCACATGCATGTGTATTCTCTACATCCGGCTTTTTTCTCCAAACATTCAATACCTTCCACCACTTCCATTATAGCCGGTCACCTGGCTCAGTGATTTGTTTTTTCTTAAGTATTTTATGGGCAACATTCTTTTTTATCAGTGTTTTTCATAATTTTATTATCTTTATTCCAGAATTATATATATAAAAAAAACCCAGAAACCATAAAGTACTTGATGTGTTTTTAACAGGAAAAAAAACATTATAAACCATGCACAAAATAGAATGTAAGTAGATCAGATCAGGGAGGAGTTGGGTCATTTGATGCAGCCGAAAGCTCTCTAAAACTATATTGGTGAAAAAAAAACATGGAATTGATCCAATCAACATAACTGGAAATATAATGTCTTCAGATTTAACAGCCGGGGCCGGATATCAGCCAAGTTATCAAGAAAAAAAAAAGAAAAATCTTTTATGTGGGGGTAGGAGTTGACCAGTAGACCAAGCAATTCACTACTAAACCCACATAACGTTTTATAGTCTTGGCAGCTGATCTTTGCCTTTCAATACAGACCCCTTCCAAGAAATTATCAGAAATTTAGCCGTGCCTATGCTGATGATGAGTCGTTATCAAACTCACATGTCTATTTTGTAGCTCAAAACAATCTACAGGGGCAAAATTAAATTCAAATGACTTGGGAGTCATTTTTTAAAAGGCCTGCGTTCTTGATTCCACTTATTGGCAGCATGTTGTTTGATAACACACACACATCAGCTTAATTAGCTAAGGTTGTTCACCGAACACAGTCATGTCTGCTTAAATCAAAGTCAACTCGCCGGAAAATACTTCCCGTTTACAGACTCAATTCATTACGAGAGAGATGGGGTTGCCGTTAATTAGTCGAGATCAAGTCCAACTTATTGATCCGGTAAAGAATAAGTCATTCATGCTAGAACAATAAGATTTATATATAAAAATTTAGATTCTCACAACCAACATGATCTAATTTGAAATTTATATCACGACGGTGGTCATGGAGATAGCTCAATCTTTAGCCATCAATATCATATGTAAAGAGCCCGAAGATATAAAAAATAAACAACTGCAAAAAAAAAATCCAATTCTATTATAGTTTGTGGCTCATATGAAAATGCTGGAGTGGAGAGAGGTGGAGTGAAAAAAATGGAGGGCATTATGCGAAGTGGAGTCAATGTAGGATTCATTTAGAATTGTCTTTACAGTTATTTTTTAAAATATTTTTATTTTAAAAAATATTAATAATATTTTTTATTTTTAAAATCAACATATTAAAATGATTTAAAAACATAAATAATATATTAATTTAAATTACAAAAAATTTAATTTTTTTTAAAATACTTTTCAAATATAGCACAAAGTATCTTCTTAAATAGTTAGGTTTTTATAGATAATATAGAATCTATTATAAATATACATTATATAATCCTATTGAACATATAGTCTTGTTCTTGTTTGAAAATATAAATATATTATCAAACCATGATAAATATTATGTTTTTATAGTTTTTTCACTATTACAATATTCATCACCAATCACTTAAAACAAATTCTATCAATGTGTTGTTGCATTTCAGGTTATAGCAAAAAAATTAACCTCCATTTATTTATAGTGGAAACATTGAAGGTTGAGGCTATTGGCACATTAGAATTTTAAAGCTGGATCAACTCTTCCCATGTCAAACAACATTTTGCTACAATGAATTATCAACAAATGACAAATTACTCATAAAATCTGATAATCCCTTTTGGATCATATTTCTGCATAGAAATCATCAATTACAGTTCTAACTATTAAAGGAATTCTCACTACATGAAACCCATCTTCCCAAAACAGATTTCCGAACGAGTATCTTCCTTGAATCCTCAACATGGAACAAAAGGTTACCTTAAACTTGATCTTCTTTCTTGTCGAATCAAATGACAAAACTGATGGCTCAACTGTCACATGTGTGCCGGCTGGAGCTAGAACGCGAGCAACGTAGATAGATGTAATAGGACCAACATTTGTGACCGTTCTTGACACAGTTAAGTTCTGCTTCAGCTCAGGAATGGTAATAGAAGGCAAATTAAGATTTACAAGAAAGGTGGTTGATTTCTTGCATCGGATGCGAGTCCTGGTCATTAAGCTGATTGCAGAATTATTGTAGCCAAGGGCACAAAGAAAGCGGATATAATCTGAGGTGCCCATGTCAAATACGAGACCAGGATGCATGGCTCTCTCAGGATCAACATGACCACCGCCATAATCAAATGGATCAGCCTGCTTGTGTGGAAATCCTTCAGCGACTGTCTTTTGACCATATTCGTCCTCTATAGACGCTGTGTAGTATAGAGACACATTTATATAACCAGTATCGAGGGAGAACTGGCAGTAAGAATATGGTTTCTTACCTGTGGTGATTAGTGCAGACTTTATTGCAGCAGGACTCCATTTTGGATGTGCAGCTTTTAGTAGAGCAACAACACCGGATATATGGGGGCAAGACATGGATGTTCCTGATTCAATTTTGAAGTCCAAGGGCCGTGCTTCATTGTCAATTATGGCAGGTGAAGCGGCAGGAGACCAAGAGGCCAAGATGTTAACCCCTGGAGCAGCAATGTCAGGCTGCAGAAAACATTGAAACACATTGATCACTAAAACGGCAAAAACGATAGACTTCTAATAAAAGGTCCGTTACCTTCAATACAGTAGCGGAGATGGAACTGGGTCCTCGAGAAGAGAAGAATGCAACTTCCGGGGATATCTGTTGTCCAATAACTGTTTTCGTGAAGCTGAACTTTACTACAGGATTTCTGTCGCATAAATATACTTCTTTAGGTAAAAATCAAGTTGTGCAACTTCTGGTATTAAGGGAGAGAGATTTTAGCAGCAAAGTACTTCAAAGATGCATGACTATACATTTCCAAAGCTCGCAGACACACACAAGGATACGCTACTCGTGCAAATAATGCAATAGGTCAAGAACTCTCACTGAATGCAGTGACTTAGACTTTACCTGCTTGACTCCATGTATGTCAGTAGATATGTTCCTATTGCGAAGTCCACTTGGATACAGGGAATGTCCAAGGACAAAGTAACATCCTTGGTGGGAGACTGTGCAAATATAAGGCCAACACCCTTGACATCTAATACAGTTCTTCTAGCAATGATATTTGACCTCTGTGACCGAGACTCAAAACACAGAATCACTTTTCCTCTTGCTAAAGTAGCATTCAGGCTTCCTGAAGCACAACCTCTGTTAAAAGTACGAGTGATTAGAATCTGGCTTTTCTCAGAATAATTGGGATTTTGATATGCCAGTAATAGAAGGGTATTATACCTTGCGCTATCTTCATCAGAGTCATCAGCTACAATCTCTTCTCCATAAACAATAGGGTGGAAAGTGTCTCCGTTCTTCCCGGTATACAAAGCCTGACCCTGTTTGAGAAAATAAAATTTATTTCTAGTCCGTAAGGCTTGTTGCCATATATTTACAGTCAGCAGTGACAACGCTGTACCTATCATTTAACTTCAGCAGGCATCTTAAGATGAAAAATATCCCTTCTGTGTAACTAATAAAAAAAAATTGTGAAGAATGCAGCCAAGCATAAAGAAAGTTGGCATCTGTGTTCTTTATTTGGTCGACTATATATGTGCAAGTGCATCTACATTCTGTACTTTTGCTGGACATACTTGTTCCAATTGATGTCACATACAAACCATGCACGAGTTCTCTAGACTGCAAAGAATTTAGGACGTACCACTATGGTTTGATTGTTCCCCAGGGTAATTATAGTAGGGAAAGCTCGATCAATGGTGCTTGCTGCTACAGTAACAACCCATGGAGCTGTATTTGTAATTGTTTGAGGATAAGGACCAGAATTCCCCGCAGAGCATACTACAGAAATTCCATTAGCTACAGCATAAAAGGAGCCAATAGCTACTGCATCCTCAACATAGGTGGCAAGAGGAGGTGCTGATCCAAGAGATACTGATAGCACATCCACACCATCAAAGATTGCATCATCAAATGCAGCAAGAAGATCTGCCTCAGCACAGCCACCTGTAGCCCAACAAACTTTGTAGACAGCCAGCCAAGCTGATGGGGCACCCCCTCTTGCCAATCCTTGAGCTAGTCCCATAAAACTTGCATTTTCCACTAGACCACCAGTTGCAGTAGATGATGTGTGGGTGCCATGGCCCCCAGCATCTCGAGGAGATAGGAACTCATCCCCATCACTCGTATTTAGCTTTCCAAATTCAGCTTCATAACCTTTAATATACCAGCGAGCACCAATGATTTTCCTACCCAAAGTATTCAAGCAGTAAGCATCAAGTAAATTCTTGCTGAAACCTTGATAGAGTACAATTCATAAGCAGAAGCCATTTACTAGTGTTTATTTCCCCTTCAATTTGAGCTAACTATCTCCTTGCAGCAGAGCCATCATGTATCCTCATGACCAGAATTTAAGATCACACAAGAGAATGTGCTCACAATTGACATGTCTAAAAATCTCATATCTGTTTATAAGTATAGAAACCCGGATAGAAAGTGAAAATGGATAGACTATAATTAGCTAACCTATTACAATGCGAGCGATTAAATCCTTCTCCTTCTTGGCATATCCCTCTCCAACGAGATGGCACCTCTGCCATACCCTCATCTCTGAAGCTTTTCGACTCTGGCCATATACCTATGCAACAAGAAAGTAAGATCAAGATTAAGTAAATTGTCTAAGAAACAACTATGCCTTCGTCTTGCCACTCACCTGTGTCCATGACACCAATGATGGAACCAGCCCCGGAATGTCCCGTGGAAATTCGACCCACAAGTTGAGGCTTGACTTGTAGAAAATCCCAACTCCTAGTTGTGTGGGGACTAATAATTCTGTTTCGAACAACACCAACAACTCCAGGGAAATCTGTATTGGTGCATCAAAGAACAAAACAATTTCAGGGACTTGTTAAGATTAAAAAAGTAGACTGTGAAAACGGATTTCAAATTTCACCAACATTGTAACACCTGCAATAAGCTTCTCTTGGGACTTGGTTAACACGGCAGCGAATCCTGAAAATCCATGCTTGTAGCTATACAAAATCGATTCCTTTGCAGCGTCTTTGCTGTCAAAACCATTCCACAAGATGCTAATTTCTCTTTACTGCTTAATCAAAACTCACAAATAAATGCATCCAGAGCTAAAAAGAGTGAAAAACACATTTCATGCATCTGAAATTGCATAAAACAAAATCAAAGAAGCCCAAGGCATACAAAATCATTCGATATCCCTATAAACATATATACCTAGAAAGATAAAAACTGAACGTGTTTAAGGTAAAAGTAATAGCAAAACTGGGCGTTTTTAAGGTAAAATCAACAAATTAAAAAAAATGGGAATGAAGACTATAAAGAGCCAGAAATAAAACCTTCCAACAATATCAGCAAGAAGCTCATGATGGGACTCTTGAACCAGCTGAGGCTCGTCATGGAGTTTGTCTCCCATATACACAATGTAAACCTGCCATGATAAAGATTAAACACTGAGAAATCCATGAAAGAAACAAATCGATTCACATAGCTGAACTCAAGTAGAGAAACTAACATTGGTTTCAGCAAGAATCACTGGGGGCAAAGCCTTCAACAGTAGAGCAAGAACATGAGCAAGGAAAATGCCAGGACTCCATAAAGAAGCCATCAGAAACCTGAAACATAAAACCAAGTTATAAACAGTGATTTATATGCTACGGAATCATATCATTTTATTGAGTATATGCTTGGGGACCCCACAGTAAAGGTTACTCTCCTTCACTACTCCTACTACTAGCATTATTGGCTGTCGAGTGTGTTTTCTCTGTTTGGTGCTAACTGTGTGCTGCGCTGTTGAAGTCTGATGAGATGTGGATTTATCTGTTTAAATGTCTTTTCACGGGGGAAGCATATGGGGAGACTGAGAAGTGGCGTTGACTTGATTTTCTGTAAATGTCAATAGGACAGTGTATCCTGAGGAGTAGCTTTCCAGCGGCCCAGTACAATTGAGATAGTATACACTTTGGTAGTTAAGGTTTCTTAACATTTTTTTTAGCATTGAAAAGGGACACTCATATCCTACACCATTAAGGCACTTCGTGGTTATAGTTATACACACACCTGGATGTGCAAATCTTGACTTCCTTTTGTACATGAAATGACTATGACACAGAAATGGGATGCAACTATGACACTGGCTTGAGTGATTCTTTAGCATGGAGGCCGTATGAGGATATATATATATATGAGGGATGGTAATTTGAAAATCTGCTTCCTCTTCCTCTTCCTCTTCTTCTTTTTTTTTTTTTTTGTGTGTGTGTATTGATTTGCGAAAGAGCAATATATTATTCATGGATGCCAGCAAACCACAAGTACACTTTCATACCAGCAAACTAAAGTAACATGAATTAACTCACATGACGCTGATATTCTCCTCAAGTTTTCATGAACATAAACTGCGAGTTTTGGTTCCATGCAAGTAAAAACTTGGGAAGATTTTAGTTTCGGAAGCAAATGTTTATTTAAAACTACTAATGAAGTTGCACTAAAAAGGAATTGGGGTAGTTGAAATTGGCAAGGAAACAGCTACAAGGAAATTGAAACATGAGAATTCGAGTTGTAATTTAACTGGAGAAATTAACATGTCACTAACGAAGAGAAGAGAGAGGCATAATTTTGAAGGATTAAGTGTGTCATTTGCACAATCACTGGAAATGGACTTAATTGAAACTTACTCAGTATATGGATGGCATAACTTCAGTTTGACAACTCACCCTCTCCCGACCACTATTGCAAAATTGTTGCCTCGCTGACCCAACCATGTTTGTCTAATATTAGAATATTTTATTTATTTCATTTTTTAATATTTTTTATCGTTTTAATATGATAATATTAAAAATAATTTTTAAAAAATAAAAAATATTATTTAATATATTTTAAAATTAAAAATATTTTAAAAAATAAATATTAAATATCCTAATATCAAATATGCACATAGTTTTGTATACTATATTTCCAACATAACAGCCAAAGCGTATTTCATCGGTTATCCTTCGCTAGAAGATGATTGGTAGTAGTTGAAATTGGAAAGAGTCCTTTACCGACAACCATCTTCAAGAGTTTGACAAACCGAGCATTGAAAACAAGCATATCGTATAAAGGGGTTAGAGCCAATGAGATTTCAGATAAGTTGCTTTCGGAAAGCAATGTACCTTTCGGTTCTTCAAGGCGGGTATCAAATGGAAAAATGAATTGAAAGAATGTCATCATCCTAAGTTATTCAATTTCATACTTGAAAGGATTATTTTTTAAAGTATTTTTTTATTTAAAAATATATTAAAATAATTTTTTTATTTTTAAAAATTATTTATAATATTAACATATCAAAATAATTTTAAAAAATAAAAAAATTAATTTAAAGTTAAATAAATAATCAATTTTTTAAAAAAATATTTTTAAAATATAAAAATACACACCGTCTTTCATCTGGAAGTATATTGATCCACCATAAGGAATTATGTTCCCTGGTTACCCCTACACTATTCCTTTTTTTTTATTTGCAACTTCTTGATTCTTTTGATTAAGTTATGGATAATTTAATTTATTGAGAAGGAATTAGAAAGGAGATTTTTTTTGTTAAAAAATTATATAAATCATATTTTTAAATTTTATTTATTTAATTGCTTATTTGACCACACGGTTTCGAGTTCAAATCTTATCACCCCATTTTATTTGATAACAAAATAAGCATTAAATAATATTGATATATATAAATTTTAAGTTCAAATGACTTTTATTTGATGAGAATCTTTACTTAAAAGATTGTATTAAAGAATTATATAAATTATATTTTGATATCTTAACTAATAGTTTTTATATTAAAATAATTTTTTACTGATTTAACTAATTTTCTAGCAAGTAATGGTGCCATGGAAGAGGTTACCTAGATATTGTGTTTAAGATTACACACACTTGAGCATAAGATTAGTTTGAAAGTAGGGGTCAATACAGAATTTGTAAACTAGAAGAATCAAGATGGATAGTTTTTGTTAATGGGGAGCATTTTTTTCTAGAAAAATATTTTTTTTTAAAAAATGTATAATTTTAAGGTTGATTTTGAAAAAATCCAAACCTTTAGGCCTAAGATACATCCCAAGATTCATCTCTATTTTTTAGTATTTAATTTTTTACTAATATGCAAATTTATTATGGCAATGATTGTTGCATATTATAACAATTCAACAAGCGTATAATTACAGATCATAACAAATCAACAAGTGTAATTGTACCTTGATTTTATGAGTTTCTTATTTGCCTTTCATGTATATTATATAGATTAGATAGTTGTAAATATCAACCATTAATATAAATACACAACATCTTTCTCATTGTAACACATAAGAGCTTTCCATTATTTTCCTTGTTCTTTTATGGTATTAAAGTTTAACATAACCTTTATTTTTGGATCCACCAATATGGTCTTTTCTCACTCATTAATTACTCCCATCGATAGCCTCCTCATAATTAAACTTATAAAGGATAACTATATTTTCTGGAAAACTCAAACCATCCCCTACCTCAGTGGTCAACGCTCGTTTAGGTTTATTGATGGAACAATATCGTGTCTTAGCCCTACCATTCCTGATCCTAAAATAGTAACCTCTCAAACCACTCCCACTGATATATCAAATCCCAACTATATCACCTGGACTAATTAAGATCAGGTTGTTCTAAATGCATTGGTTTCTTCCTTATTAAACAATATCTTAGCACACATGTTGGTCTCTTAACTTTAAAAGAAGTCTGGGTAGCCCTTGAGAGAATGTTTTCCTCTCACTCCTCTACTTGCACCATACAATCCTGATAATTTTTTTCCTTCTCTTCCATTTTTGATTACTTTTAAAAAATAAGATCATTCTCGGACAACTTATCTTCCATTGGACAATCCCTTCAAAACCATGAATTCACAGTTTATCTTCTTAGTGGTCTTGATACTTTTTATGATGTTGTTATTGTTACGTTAATTTCCGCTCAAATTAATAAAATGACCTTAGAAGATATGTCTAACCACCTTCTTGTGTTTGAGTTGCGACTAGAACAACAACAAATTACCTTTGACATTTGTCGGCTCAATGAATGTGGCTATAAGGAATGACTACAGGTCACGCAGTGGAAAATATTTGCAACTGTAACGCTTCCCTTATAATCAAATATATGGTTTCCATAATAGAGGAAAGGGCCATGGAAATAGAGTTAAAAATAGCCTACCTCAACACTACTCCTCTAATCAAAGACCACAATGCCAAGTCCATGGAAAACTTGGTCACACCGTCATTCAATGCTATTACAGGTTCGGTCATGCCTACCGAGGCACCCCCGTAATATGACAACTTATATGACATCTCCTTCACCACCATATGACACCAATTGGTATCTACACATAGGTTCAACAAATCATATTACTAATAACATTAGCAACTTGTTTGTGCAATTAAAATCTTATCTTAGCAACGACCAAATTCTTGTTAGTGATGGGGTAGGTTTACCTATAAATAATATTGGTTTTACCACTCTTTCTACCTCAACAAATTCTTTTTCTTTTTGGGTGAAGGATCAGGCAACGGGGAGAATTTTTTTACGCGGCAAAACTAAAGATGGCCTTCACATTTTTCCAACCTCCATGTCCCCCAAAAACCATCCTCAAACATACCTATCCCATTATTTGGCATCTTATTTTTAAATTTTCCTTACATACTTCATCTAATAAAATTCTGAGTATTTGTTTGGCTTGCCATCAAGGAAAGAGTTATTATCTTTCTTTTTATATTTTTCAATCAACCTCTACTCACATTTTTAAAATTAATTTTTTCTAATGTTTGGAGTCCATCTTTGATCATGTCAACCAATGACAATTGTCGCACGTGTGCAGTGTTGCGGCGAGTTTTTCATTTTATCAATGAACGTGTATATGGTATCTATCTAGCAGATATAAGAAGACAAGAAAATAGTCTTTTATTAGTGAAAAATAGAATGAGAGTCGCCACCTAGTATTTTAGTCACTAGAAATCCTAACTGGTCTTAAAGATTAGGTACGAGCACTGGTTGCGTAAAGAAAAGGTATTAGCACTTCAAATACGTCATACCTAAAGTAAGATGCATTGTTTGATTGTCTAATAAGGTATTATTGTATTTCTACTTGTTGGTCCATCTATGGTTTAAAAAAAGTCCTTCTCAATAAGAAGGTCCTTATCTTATCGGATAACTCTAACCTAAACACAAGAATTTAATATCTGAAATACATCTCGCGTATAAGATCGTAACCCCGGATATTAAAAGAAAACAATATATATATATATATTGAAGGACTAGGTCGTATGCATGAAAACAAAATATTTTTTTATTTTTTGATGACTTGACAAAAATCGGGTATTTTAATACTAGATTTGTATCTTTACAGTATAAAAATACAAACCAATATTGATTAAAATGCAATAACAAAACTTGCAAAAAATCACAGATTCATTGAAATAATTTTTGAAGAATTTTTATTTTATTTTATTTTTTGCAAATTTTACTATTCACGTGAAATATAATTCACGTGAATAGTAATAATAGCATTTCACTATTCACGTAAATTATAATTCTTGTGAATAGTAAAATGCAAGGAAATGATGCAGGCACAGTGACAACAGGGGTAGACAAACCTGGTGACAGAAAACGATGTTAATGACGATGGTAGACACTCTTAGTGATGCTGGTGGTCGGTTTGGGTTGCAAATAATGGTTCCAAGTAATGGCTTCTCCCTCTTTTTTTTCTCTATTTTTATTTTTCCCCTGTTTGTCTCTATTTTTGCTTCTTCTTCTTTTCTCACGATACAAGGCTGTTATCAATTACGGGAAGGAAGGTAGCAACTGGAAGTGGCTCTAGGGTGGCGTTAGTGGTGGCAGCCTAGTTTGGGCTGCAGCTGGTGGTTCCAAGCGACGACTTCTCCTCATTTCTCCTCTGTTTCTGTTTTTCCCCTGTATGTCTTTGTTTTTGCTTCTTCTTCTTTTTCTCACAGTATAGGGCTGTTATCAATGACGAGGAAGAAGGCAACAATTGACAGTGGTTGTAAGGTGGCACTAGTGGCAACGGTCTAAAGAGCTAATTATGGAGAAGGGAAAGCTTATGTTAATGTTGGTCTCCTCAACTGGTTCCCTGGTTTGGAAAAAAGTTGAAGTTGATGATGATGGTGGCTTCTTTAGTTTTTTCCTTCGTTTTGGAAAAGAAAAAAAAATTGTGGTCTCTCAACTCCTTTGTTGGTGTCGCTCTTAAATCTCCTCCCTCTTCTCCCCTCTTCCTCCTTTTCTCCTTTCTTTTGCTCACTATCTTTCTCTAGCTTTTATAAGCCAAGGAGAGTCTTACGATGATAATGATACCCGGGACAAACCCTAAAACATACCCCATGATTTAAGCAATTTGCTGCAAACCGTATTCCTATTTTAATGATAAAAACAGCTTTCCCCTCTTTTTTTTCTTTCTTTTAAAATTTTTTTTTGATATATATTTTTTGTACTTTCTTATTTTTTTTTTGTGAAAACCCAAAAATAGATAACAACAACAATAAATATTATGTTTCATATGTTGATCATTTTAGTAAATATACTTAGTTATTTCCAATCTCAGCAAAATCTAATGTTATGTAAATTTTTTGCTTTTTTCAAAAACTTATTGAACGCCAATTCAATTGCAAGATAAAATCTATACATAATGATTGAGGTAAGGAGTATAGCTCTCTTCACACATATTTTATAAATATTGGCATTTAACACTAAATCACTTATCCTTACACATCCCAACAAAATGGATCAATTAAATGGAAACATTGTCACGTCATTGAAAGAGACCTCTCATTTTTATCACACAATCATGTTCCTCACACCTATTGAGATGACGCTTTTCTCATAGCCACATATCTCATTAATCACCTTCTGACCACCTTTCTTGGCATTTCACCATTGAAAAAACCATACAACCAAACTTCTGATTTTTCCAATCTAAAAATTTTTAGGTTTACTTGTTTTCTTTTTCATTGTCCTTTTAATCGCAACAAACTTGATTTCAGATCTAAACATTGTGTCTTCATTAGTTACAACAACTCCCACCGAGGATTCAATTGTCTTGATACAACCATTTATAAGGTATTTGTTTTAAGACATGTGATCTTTGACGAAGGGATTTTTCTTTATGCTCAATCCAATGCAAAGCTAATTCAGCCTTTATACACCTCACATGTAACTTTGTCACTTTCTTTTTTAAAAAATAATATGACTCACAACCCCTCACCACAAACTAACACAATCTCAACCACAAACTCATTAATGCCAACATCATTATGTCCTATTGATTATCCAATATCTTTCTACCTATCGTTCTCTACTTCTTCTTTTCCGACAGTCTCACCACCCACCTTCCATCCCTTTGCTCATCCTACAAATCCTGCTCTCAACGCATAACCAACCCAATAAATCCCTGCTGTTAAAGATCTCATTTAGCATTGTCCTAATCAAATGGTAACATAATCTCAAAATAATATTGTGAAACCAAAAAAGAATATGGATGGAACCATTTGATATCCTTTGCTATAAACTTTTCTTGTAATAGGTACAATACCCGAATCTCCAACCTGCTATTCAAAAGCTTCCAAACACCGAGAATAACATGCAACTATGGATGAAGAATTCACTGCCCTCATGAGAAATAGTACATGGTTTTTAGTTGCTACCACACCTGATCTTAATATTGTCGGCTCCATGTGGATTTTCATATCCAAACATCATTCTGATGGTTCTCTTGAACGAAGGAAGGCATGGTTTGTTGCTAAAGGTTATCACTAACAACATAGAGTTGACTTCGATGACATATTTAGCCTAGTGATAAAGTCCACCAGCATTCACATCAAGCTCAGCTGTGTTGTCTTAAACTAATGGTTAGTTCATCAAATTGATGTCCAAAACACAATCCTTCATGACAACTTAATTGAAGAGATTTACATGCAACAACTACTTGGCTATGTGCATCCCAGTTTCCCAAATCATATTTATCGATTACACAAGGCCCTATATGGATTGAAATAGGCTCCAAAAGCGTAGTACCATGACTATAAGAGCATTTTCTATCTCTTGGCTTTATGAACTTCTACTTTGATACTTCTTTTTTCATTTACGAATAAGGTTTAATTTCATTATGCCTTTTGGTGTATGTCGATGATATTCTAATCATCTACTCAAGTCCACTAACCATCTCATAACTGATCAGCAATCTGAGTCAAGAATTTATCGACAAAGATCTCGAGCACCTCAAATATTTTATAGGTATAGAAGCATATGAACTACCGGTAAGCCTTCTCTTTTCACAAAGTCAATACATCTTCAATCTTCTCTAT
Organism: Populus ilicifolia; assembly: GCA_015708895.1. NCBI lineage: Eukaryota > Viridiplantae > Streptophyta > Magnoliopsida > Malpighiales > Salicaceae > Populus > Populus ilicifolia. The sequence continues at coordinate 336,206 of SRLM01000356.1, forward strand.
GGAACAAATATGTTAAATGCCAAACCTATTTGATCACCAATGTCCTCATTTTAAAAATTATCTTTATTCTAGGGAATCACTTGTTAAGACCCTTATAATTATATTAGTATAGTGGAGGCTTTGTAATATTTATCACTGATTAAACCAGATATCTTTTTTGCAATAAATAAAGTCTACCAATTCATTCACAAACCCATAAAAGACCACTAGACAGTACTAAAAAAGGATACTTTGGTATTTTAAGTTTTTAATTTATTTTGGACTACTTAGTCAATAAAAAAGTTGAGATTACTCTCTATCTACCCTAATACTGATTGGGCGGGCTGCCTGGATGATCGCAAGTCCATCTTAGGTTTTTATATTTATTTTGGTGATAACTTAGTCTTATGGAGCGTAAAGAAATAACCTATTGTGGTACATTTTAGCACTGAAGTCGAGTACTGTGTAGTTGACCATGTCACAACAGAATCACTTTGGGTGCAATCTTTGATGTGTGAAATTATTATTATTTTACCCCAACAACCACTCCTATAGTGTGACAACATTGGCACTATATATCTAATTGTTAATTCGATATTTCATGTGCGAACTAAACACATGGAGATAGATTACCATTTTATCAGGGAAAAATTTCAACAAAAAACCTTGAAAATTTGTTTTATATCCAGTAAAGACCATCTTGGTGATGATCTCACTAAACCAATCATTTCTACAAGATCTTTCTTTCATAACAAGATCAACGTGTACCTATCCCCGTTGACCTTGAAGGGGCTTATTATGGAAATGAATATTGTATATCATAACAATTTAGCAAGTGTGTAATAGCAGACCATTGATTCAGCAACTGTGTAATTACAGATCATGATAAATCAACAAGTGTAATTGCACCTTGATCAAAGAAGTATTATTTGTTTTCTATATATATTTTATAGATTAGATAGTTGTAAATATCAACCACTAATATAAATACATAACATCTCTCTCACTGTAACACACGAAAGCTTTTCAATATTTTCCTTGTTCTTTCAAAACTAATTGGATAATACTCCTCATCATCAAATCAAGAAAAAAAATACTTTATTTAAAAACATCATTTCATATACACCAAACAACTAAATTTACCCTAACATTGCCTCTCCTATGGAAGGCAATTACATCCATATATGTCATGAGTAATATAACTATTAATTGCTAAATTTAGTTATTATAGATTGTAATGTCGTATACATATATAACAAGGAATGGATTAAAGCTAAGTGATCATTGTGTAAGAAAAAAGAAATTTATGACTAAATACACTAAAATACAGGAATATTATCAAAGGAAAATTTGATCCACTCCATCATATATTTTCTTCTCATAAAATGATAAAAGAATTTATTTAAATTAAGTAGGTTAGAAAAGATGGACAAGGAAGGACATTATGGTCATCTAAAGAAATTATACAAGCATGGAAGTATGTTGTAAACGCACATTGGAACTTTTTATAATAAATATCTAGACCATTTATAAAGTCTTTTCTCAAATTAAAACAACATGCAAAATTGTTTTCTAAACTAGCAAGGTTGGAAAAATAATTTTTACTTTAGTATAAAAATAGTAATCAAGCATGTATTATATACACAGCTTATTAAAATACTACGCAACTCCATGTATCAATACTTTAAGCTCCTTACCCAGTAAAAACTCAATTTTAAAGAAAATAAAATCATAAAAACAATAGCTATAACTTAAGCTAACAAGTTATTCGTCAGAACCAATTCAACACCCTTATCTAAAGAATTCACCTAATTTGCATAGTAAGTAATTTCATGATAATAATAAAAAACTCAATCTCAACACCAGAATAATCCATTATAATAAATAATATCAATTTGATTAAATAATTAAACAACATCTAACAAATTAACTTGTCAACAAGCCTGCACCATCAGAACCATTAGCATGTCATCATTTTGCGTGATGAACAACCATATCCTCCTTTATCTCATTGTCCAAATATTAAGCTTCCCCAACATCATCAAGTGAAGAGCAATAGGATGAGAACCAAGTATAGAAAACATTATAAACAACATTGTTAGTAGCATCACAAATTATGGTCCCAGCTCTCTGACCTTTGCGTATTAAAAAATTCATCTAATATATGATAACGTATTACATTATCATTTATAATATACAAATAACAATTTTATTACATGTTAAAAAAAAACTAATCCATACATATCATTATATTATAACCCAGTAAACGAGGCTCATAATTATCCAAATTACATGTCAGCTAATATAGAGTGTCATATAAACGTCTCATAACACACTCTTATGATAGTGTTATGAATCGCCTTATTATGTTGATGTACCAAGATATGTAGAGATCTAACTCAATAGGCAAATATCATTTTATAAATATACAATCTCTTCTTACATGTCATAAATTGACATATTGTATGTCACAAGGTGACATCAAATGGCACGTTAGTGCCCTCTAAAAGATGTTGTTGGAAGGGGAAAAGGGTTTTAGGTATAACAATAAAATTATGATTATAAGGTTTAGAAGTTGTCACCTAGTATTAAGGTTATTAAAAAACTTATAATTTGCAAGAGTTCAGATAAGGGAATGATTATAAAAGGAAAAGATGCATTACCCTTAGTGTGCCTTATCTAAGGTAAGTTACGTTATTGTTTGATTATTTTTCTAGTTCAAGTTCCTATTCATTGGTCTTGTCTAAGGTTCAAGATAAATCTTTCTTCGTGAGGAAGTCTCTACATAAGCAAGTCAAATCATAACCATTCTAAAGTCTAAATTCTATCATCATACTTAGTTTGCAATTCATATTTTTAATATATAAGGATGTACTCTGCTATATATTTTTACATCTCCTAATATTAAAGTTTACAACTAAACCATAATATAAAATGAGCAAAATAATTAGTAGATGATTTTTGATATTTTGACTGAATCCTAACAGATAATCATAAACCAGTTATTATATCCATTTTATATTTTAAAACATAAGAATGATGCATTTTTTTTATAAAAGTATGCTTGGAAAAATTTTAGAATTTGATCATATGCATGGAAAAAATAATTTTGAAAGAGAAAATTAATTTAAAAATTTTCAAGATTTTCTTTGAATTTCCAATTTTATTAGAAATGTTTTAGAGAAAACAAGTTGTTTTAATACTGGATTTGCATTTTACAATATAAATATACAACTCAATGTTATGCAAAATTGTTAGAAAATGTTAAAATTTTTGATAAGGCTTATCGAATTTTTCATTTTTTTATAATATAATATAATATATTATTATTATATTATTAAATATAAATTGAGTTGGACCCTACCTAGCCATTTAGGCTGAACACAGCTAGGTTGGGCCAATTAATGACCCAACAAGCTTTTTTTTTTAGGTGGTCGAAATTAGCCTTCCCATCTAGGCTAGGCCAAAATAGGTATAGCCCAGACCTTTAACTGCTGGCGAAAGTCAGCTGTTGCAGGACATGAATTAATTCATGTCCTACATGTAAATTTGGGAGGAGTTTGACACAAGAGAGATGTAGGATTATTGGGTATGGAGATGATTGGCAGTCGTGTTAAGATGTTTGACATGACCCTGATAAAAAAGGTGGTGGGTAGCATTAAATGCTAGAGAAGAAAAAAGAAGAAACTAATAGAGAAGAGAGAAAAGCTAGCGATGGTGGTCTATGTCATCAACGGGGTGATAGATTAAAGAGGAAGTCATATGGTAGTTGTTCATAGTGGTTCTGAGGTTATGGTGGTTGAAGAGGTGGCAAAAAAAGATAAAGAAGAGAGAATTTTCGGCTTTAAAAAACATTGGGGTGAAGCTAGTGTTTTTATCAACTTTGCACTTGATTTTCTTTCTCTTGGGCCATGAAACTCACCCATACTTATAAGAGGTGGAAAAAGAGATGTTTTGTCTTTAATGATGTCAAATCTTGGCTCATGATTCAGCTTTGAAGGATCTCAAACATTGGCTCAAAGTGTATCACGAACTGTCAATTTTGGTAGTTAAAGGCTGCTTGAGTTAACCTTTTTGAGTTGGCGCCACAACTACTATGGTATTAATTGACTAGAAAGGACCATATTGGAATGTAGTAAAATGTTAGGTGATAAATTTTGTGTAAGTTTTGTCAAATTTATTGGAGAGATGAAACATTAAATGCCCTTTAAAAGTAGCTTTTAAGTAGTTTTTTCAATAAAATTAAAGAAAAAGAAAAATAGTAATCAAAACAACACCATTTTTATAAAGTTCATTTTAGTCATTTGACTTATGATCTCTTAATTACACCCTTGATGGACTTCAAACTTCAAATTTTGTTCAATTTTGCCTCTAATGAACTTCAATCTCAGCTTCGAATTTTATTGTCCTTAGTCTTGGATTTATACAAATTAAACTTTTAATTTTATTGAAATTCACCTCTAATTTCATCTAATTTTATCCTTATAGTTTGGCACCTTATACATAAAGGTTCTTGGCTACGAGTCATTTTAATTTAGCCCTTAATTGACCCTAAAATTTTAATTTTCTTGCAATGTTATCCCTGATTTGAACCAATTGACTTGATAAATTTAAATTTGATTTTTTAAAATTCCAATCTTTTTAATTGAGCTTAAATTAGGTTCCTAAACCTATTTTTTTACTAATTAAGTCTCTAATAAAATTAATTTGATCCATTTAATTTGACCTCGAATCTATATTATTTCTCTAGTTTTGGATATAATAGGGTATAATTAGGTTCTCGATCCTATCCCAAAATGTATCTTGATTTTTCTACTTTTAAAATCTTTTCTTAACCAGCTTTTTTCATGTTGTTAGTCTCCTTACTATTATTATTTTATTTTTTTATTTTTATCTTGGAAAGAAAAAAGGTGAATTTAAGGAATAATCCAACGATGAAGAAAAAAGGTGAATTTAGAGAATAATCCAAAGATGGGTTATAACATTGTATATTAATCACTAACCAATCATCATCCATTTTGCCTTGACAATTAACAACATGCAGGTCATTTAATGTGTTAACATTATTAGGTATGTGTTGATGCAATTCAAACTTATATATTAATCAATCAAGGTAATGCACCTCGATTATAACAAAACAGTACATGAGGACCATTGGTAGCTATAAATCACTTCTTTCCATACATAATGGGGATGCTCTTCCAATCAAATCATTGGTATATAGTGTCCATATCACTTATGAAACCATAAAGCATATATATTAAAAAATTCATAATTAAGAAAAAAAATAAAGTTAAATTAGAAAATAAATAATTAGGTTAACACATATTTGGTGAAGCTCGTATGAATCCAACTCATACTGATAGAACTCATGAACATAAATGAGATTTTGTTTAAAACACTTAGACCTCTTCCTAACCCAAGTAACATGCTAGATAGTTAATTTAGACAATTTCTTATAGAAAACTTAAATTTAATAATATGTTTATAACTATTATTATCGAGCTTCAATTGAGAGTCATCCTCTTATAACCGTGTCCATCATCTTATTTCTCTAAACATCAAGATGACCGACGTGAAGATGCTCCAATGAATATAACCTCATATTAACAATAAAAAAAATAGTAAATATTTAAATTAACTATATTTTATAGAACATAATATCAAATTGTATATGTATGAATAAAAATATATTGATTTATTACTCGTCTAATATAAAAGTGTTCCAAAATTGATGGTACAAATATACAAGTATTATCAAACTCGAACAACAGTTATGAATGACAACAAAGTTCTCTAGTAGTGGTAGAAGGTAATATGGAACTACATTGCCTGTCAAACCAATAAAGATCTTTGCCTCAAATATATGCATTATGTATACTCTAGTATAATAATTTAATACAATCTCTGTAAGATTTTTTAGTGGGTCTTAAAAATCTCATTCAACCATGTCAACCTAATATAATCCTCTTTATATCCTTTAAGGAGAAGCACCAATCACAACAAACAAAGACATCATTCTTTTTTTAAAAAGAAAAATTATGGGTCCTATAACAGGAGCTCTATTTATAAAAGTGATGACTAATATGGCTACATCTTATTTTAGGTTTTCTATACACGAGGAGCTCTAATATTTGCAATCCATTTATGGTAATCAATCTAAACATTGCATTATAACTCATATCACTAGTAATGAGATACCGGCATAATGCTTCGACTGGCCCACATACAATATCCTTTAAGTAATATCAACATCATATTTAGACAAATTTCTCCAAACTCCTTGACATACTAAATTTTTAAATTTATTGAATGAACTATCTAATCTCAAGCTGCATAACTTAAAACTTTTTTTATTGTGAGTGATATTATTATCGCTATTGATGATTTTACCGCCATAATAACATAATATTCTCACTATAAAAGATATTTTTTTAATGAAAATCACAATTAAAAAAAAACAATGTTAATTTATCAAAATAACATATTGTTAAAGTTACATTAAAAAATCCATAATCAACGCAACACAATTCATCAAATTTTCTCATTAAATAAGACAATGTATATGCTTAGCTAACCACTTTTATATCTATTTAATCACAAATTATAATTAAATTAGGAAAAATTAACAAAAACCTAAAACTAAACCCCAAAACTCTTCTCATAAAAAAATCAAAAATTAGCCAACTAAAATAACAAATTAACAAAATGGGAAGGTCCATGTACCTTAATTTGGTTAAATTGAAATTTTATGGATGGTGGTGGTAGGAATGAGATACCAGCGATTGCCATAGGTGGATGACTGAGAGAGAAAAATAAGGTTTGTCATAATAAAAAAAACAAAAAAATGTTTTTTTATAGTGGAGAGAAAGATCAAGTGCCCGAGTTAAAAGCAACATTAGGAGAAAGGAGATATGCATACGACCTATGAACATACATGTAATAAATACATGTCTTTATAGATTATGAATATACTACATGCATAAATTTTATTTTTATATTAAAATAAAAATTATTTTTTAACTATGGTAATTTAAAAAATGTTTTTTTTATGGTGAAAAAAAAACTTCTATTTTTATCAAAAAGATATGCAAAAACCAACCACATGTCTTTCACCACATATGATGATGATCACATGTTATGATGTCTACATTAGAAATGAACTTACATTATGTGATTCTGTGCCCGTTTACTCGGTTTCCATTTGTTAAACCCTCTGCCCACCTCTTTTGACCAAAAGGATAGATTAAAAACTGGGGGAGAAAAAACAAGGGGCATTATTAAGTTGGGAACATTGATGAGCAATAATGCCCAGTAACCAACACTAATTGTTTCTTCGCGCACAAACTTCCTTTGGACGATAAAGAAAAGGTGGGGTGCAAAGCTTTTAACAATTGATTGCTTCAATCCACGATCCATTGATGGTATCATTTCATGCAAAAAATTTAATTGTTTTTTAAAATAATATATATATATATTATTTTAAAAAAAAATAAAATATAATTTAACCACACTCTTAAAAACATTTTTTAAAAAAAAACATTTCTAAAAAAGATAATGAGATAATTTGCTTGTACAAACACAATAAAACTAATCATGGACGGACAACTTTCTCTTCCTTGCTTTTAGCATACCAATTGCTAATCCAATGGATTGGGTTCTAGGGAGCTCATCATCCTAAATCCCTTTTTTTTTTTTTGCTAGATTTCATGGCAACTTTAGAAAAACACATGAAATCACCTTATAAAGGAAATGCAGACATGATGAGAACAAGTACATTTTCAATAAGCAAATTTTTCAGTACAACCATTCCTTGGGTTAATCCAAAATAACAATAAATAAAATAAATTCACGAAACATCTAAATCAATACTCAAAGGTTTCATTACTGGATTTAAATCTATGATGTATTTTTCAACCTTATTCTTTGAATTTAAGAAAGTTTTGGGGATGGAGTGACCCACGGACAAGAATTTAATCTTGAGAATATTCTAACTTAAATAAAAATATAATTCCCCTCTCACTATTTTTACTTTAATAAAACCTCCCACTTCTTTGGGGTGATTTTGGATTGATCGGAGAGGAAAAAAGAGCTTAGCAATGGTAAAATGAGAACTGCCGCAGGCATTCACAATCTTTTTGGTGCTTCTAAAAAAACACAAATGTCTGCTGTTGGAAGCTCCAAAAGGATTCTCCCAAAGACCCAAACTGGCCACCAACATTAGCGACACCATCCCCGTTTTCTTTCTTTTCAAAAGCATCTCCCTCTCTAACACAGCGTTTGGATTCACCTCTCAAAAATCAATCAAATTCCCAAGACTCTTAAATCCCTCTTCTTTGAATGGAAGCAATAAGAAAACAAGCCACAAAACTTAGAGAACAGGTCGCTAAGCAACAACAGGTACCCACCCCTCTTAATCAATCCCTAAAATGTTAGATCCAAGTTTAAATTTTTTTTCTTTTTAGCTCAATATCATTATTACTTTCTTTTTTCCTCGATTTATCATTTCTGATTGTTTTATGGATAACCCATGTTGTCTTTTAGGTTTAGGAGTTAGAAAGATCGCGACTTTGGTAGAAATGTTTTGCAAATTTGATTGATTTGGTCATATTTGTGGAGTGGTATTAAGCCTTGGAGATGGAAATTGTTGTCTTGGATTATTAGCTGAAGAGTTTTTGTGGCTTTTTAAGAATGCTCAATGGAATGTACGTTAGTAAAAATGAAGATTGTAGGGAAAATTGTTAGCGTTAATTGATTTTTTTCTTAATAAGGTTTTTCTGTTGTGAAGGTTTGGGATTTAAATTTAATGTTTTTAGAGGAGTTTGATTTGGGGGAGTGAAGGTGAAGAGAGAATAAAGTGATTGTTTTTATGCATGGAGAGTGAAATTACTTCATGTTTACGACGTATGATTTGCCAAGGCATTGTTCTACACCACTTCCGATGGTGCTTGCAAACATTTTCCGTAATGCTAGGTTTAGTGTGTAAAACTGTAATTTGTTATTGACACATCAAGTTGAAGCTTCATTTTGCTTACCTTTTGAAGTGATTCGCGATGTGATTTTCTTTGTGTGTTTTTAAATAAGATTTATGCTTGTAGCTGATTTTTTCTATTCCAATATAAGTTTCAGTTTCTATGTGCTTGGTTATTGGAACATCAGTTTGAAGCTCCATTTGGTTTCATCCATTCGATTGTGATTCCTCATGTTGCTTGACTTAATTAGGGTGCATCTCTGGCTTCATGAAGCACTGCATTTTATTTTTCCCACATTGTAGTAGTTTGCTCTACAAAACCACTAATCTAATTGTGTGGGGTGTTACTTTAGGCTGTTCTCAAGCAGTTTGGTGCTGGTGGATATGGAGGTTCAGACACTGTTATTACTGATGAAGCAGAACTCCATCAGCATCAGAAACTTGAGAAGCTTTACATATCAACACGTGCTGGCAAGGTTGTCTAATTCTCCTGTGTGGCATATTGTTCTCAATTTGTTCTAGTCATTGACTTATGAATGTCAAATGCTGTTTTTCAGCATTTTCAAAGGGATATTGTCCGTGGTGTAGAAGGATATATTGTCACAGGATCTAAACAAGTTGAAATAGGTGGGCTAGTGAAAGTCTTGAAGTTATTTTGTTGTATTCTATATTGAATTTCAAGAAGTGTTGTGTTCTATACAAATTTATTATGTTCAACAGGAACAAGGTTCTCGGAAGACAGCAGGAAATATGGTGCTGAAAATACATGTACTAGTGGTAATACATTGTCAAAGGCTGCTGTGAATTATGCTAATGCCCGTGCTCAGATGGAAAAGGAACGTGGGAATCTGCTGAAAGCTCTTGGTACGCAGGTATGATCTATAACAAAAGTTTCCATTTTTCTACTTATAAATGTGCCTATTTAGATAAATATTATTAATGAGCTTATACACATCTCATGGTTCCTGTGTTGATCGCGCTGTGCTCCATTGTCTTGCAAGCTGCATTTGGTTTTAGTTAATTTGCATAATAGATTTTGAGTAACCATGCAATAAGTGTCAAGAAAGCATCAAAATGGAAAAGATTACGCATGTGATTTAAAACATTTGAAGAATAAACAATAAGACTGATCCCAAATACTCATGATTTAGTGGAAGAACTGAATTGTGTCAAGACTTCTCTGTACTCTGTGGTTAATATTTTTCATCATAATTATTATCATCAACATTCTTGTTATTCTAGGGCATTTTATCATGCTCTTGGTATGGCATTGACTGTTTTGATTATTAGGTAGCTGAGCCATTAAGAGCAATGGTAATGGGAGCTCCTTTGGAGGATGCACGACATCTTGCTCAACGTTATGACAGAATGCGACAAGAAGCAGAAGCTCAGGTATACTGAAACATCGCTCTTTTTCCAAGTTTTTGAAACATATTATTCAATGAACACCTTGTATGAATTGTTCCTGAGATTGACTTCCTAGATTTGATTTTCCTTCCGGTTGCGTAATATTCATTTAATTTCCTTTGGTTTTTGCATTCCCTAGAGAATTCCCAGTCATATTTATTATGTGATCTAAACATGAATGATCATGGATCAATTCAATTGCATTTCACAACATAATTATCATGTTTTATGGGTTATATTTTCCCCAAAATTGTTTAGTTACCCTGCATTTGAACTTAGACAGGCTATTGAAGTTGCCAAGCGCCAGGCAAAAGTGAGAGAAATGCCAGGTAATTCTGAGCTTGCAATGAAGTTAGAATCCGCAGAGACAAAGCTGCAAGATCTAAAGTCAAACATGGCCATATTGGGGAAGGAAGCAGCTGCAGCAATGGCTGCTGTTGAAGCCCAACAACAGAGGCTAACTCTCCAGAGACTTATTGCTATGGTAATGTGAATGATCGCTTGTTTCTGCTGTGGATTCAACTAAGTTATGAATTATGTGTTGGGAAGAAATCATTTTGAAGTTTTATCCTCATGTGATTCACCTTCTGATTTGAAGGTTGAAGCAGAACGTGCTTATCATCAGAGAGTCCTTCAGATACTTGATCAGCTTGAAGGCGAGGTATGTTATCCTGCATTGAAGTCCTTTTTCCCAGCCTGAATTGGGATGAAATTGTCTCAATTGTTTTTTGCCTTTATTTGGATCGTAATCCATGTTTGTTTCTATTAATAGATGACATCAGAACGGCAACGAATTGAAGCGCCTCCCACCCCAAGTGTGGAGAGCAGTATGCCTCCACCTCCATCATATGAAGAAGTTAACGGTGTGTACGCTTCTCAAGCACATAATGGAACAACAGACAGCATGGGTTACTTTTTAGGGGAGGTGAGGATCAAATTTATCTCACTGTTAATGTTACCTTGTATTCTTACAAAATTGCACCTTGATGGTGGCTTATTGATTTTATTTATCGAGTGCCATCATTTGCTTTTTATTGCAGGTCATGCATTCATATCAAGGTCAATCCGATGTGGAGCTGACTTTGTCAATTGGTGACTTTGTTGTTGTTCGAAAGGTTTAAAGCATTCTGCAACCACTTCTTTTTATGCATTATGTCTGCTAAAATCTCTGCAAGGTTTAATGTTCTGCCATGCATTCTTGATAGGTGACAAACAATGGCTGGGCTGAAGGAGAATGCAAGGGTAAAGCAGGCTGGTTCCCATATGGATACATTGAAAGAAGGGACCGTGTTCTCGCTAGCAAAATAGCTGAAGTGTTCTAGAGTTTTCTTCTGGGTTGGCTTTTGGGCAGAGGATTTTGTTTTGAGTGTATGTTTTGCTCTGCATGTTGTCAAATGCAGAGAATGATTGCTGCAGATCGAAGATCAGGAAAAAAATCATTGCGAATCAGAGGCTGTGGCTTTCCTTTCTTGTGATATAGATATTGTTATTACGTTGTGATCTTATTGATATATGAATGCGTTCATGTGTATTATTTGTTAATTATTTTGTTCTAGGAATACGACTGAGATTTTGACCTGAGTTGTTGATATTGTGAATTTCCTGTGAAGAAACTTTTTTCTCCAGTTTTATGTTTTAATCGAGTCATACATATTTTCTCCATTTTTATGTTTTAATCGATTCATACATGTGTAGGTCTTTAAGTTCAGAGTTGATCAATACAAAAGATTTAGCGACCTCTTCCTGTTTTCTTGAAAGTGCACGTTTAAAATTCTGCTAGGTCAGAAAGCCAGGATGACAACACGGGCCAGCTCCACCTCAGGATAACAAATCTAATTTTTTCAGGATAGAGCAAAGCCCATCCAGGAAAGGAGAACGGTCCAAGTGTTGCCTTTACAAGTATACTCACGTCAGAAAAGGAGCTTCTTCAACAGAACAAGTCAAGCATTAGCTGTTGCCAGCCATCATCCATGAACAGGAATTCTGGGAAATCAGGCGTAACGATCTGGGCACTGTCTTAGAAAGAGCCTCCGTGAAATAGACATGTGTGAAGTTGCAGATTACCTGCACCTGCACCTGGACAGAAAGACCCTACGAAGGCTCCTTTCAGGGGTCTGAGCCGTTAGTAAGATTGGCTTTGGGCCTTTCATGCACAGTTTAGATGAAAGGCGAAGAAGGCTCCTTTCAGGGGTCCGAGCCGTTAGTAAGATACCATTATGGAAGAACTAGAATTCTAACCTTGTATTAGGATCTACGGGTTAAGGGACAGTCTCAAGTAAATAGTTTTTATGGGGTGTAGGCCTTCCAAAAAGTAACGGAGGCGTGCAAAGATTTCCTCAGGTCGAATAGAGATTGGCCCTCAAGTGCAAAGGCAGAAGGGAGCTTGACTGTAAGACCCACTTCATCGAGCAGGGATGAAAGTCGGCCTTAGTGATTCCACGATGCCGAGTGGAAGGGTCATCACTCAACAGATAAAAGTTACTCTAGGAATAACAGGCTGATCTTCCCCAAGAACTCGCATCGACGGGAAGGTTTGGCACCTCAATGTAGGCTCTTCGTCACCTGGAGCTGTAGTATATTCCAAGGGTTGGGTTGTTCGTCCATGAAAGCGGTATGTGAGCTGGGTTCAGAACATCGTGAGACAGTTCAGTCCATATCCGGTGTGGGCGTTAGAGCACTGAGAGGACCTTTCCCTAATATGAGAGGACCGGGAAGGACGCACCTCTGGTGTACCAATTATTGTGCTCACGGTAAACACTGGGTAGCCAAATACAGAGCGGATAACTGCTGAAAACATATAAGTAGTAAATCCACCCCAAGATAAGTGCTCTCCTATTCCGACTTTCTTAGAGCCTCCGGTAGCATAGCCGAGACAGTGACGGGTTCTCTGCCCCTACAGGGATGAAGCAATAGAAGTTTGAAGAATTCAAGAGAAGGTCACAGCGAGACGAGCAGTTTATCATTGCAATAAGACAGATGAAACATGGTTTCCAGTGAAACCGTTCTTAATAATGAGCCTGATCAATAGCTGAACTTGCCCTTCATACTTGGTCTTTCAATCCACGATAAAAGGAAGGACAACCTACGATAATTCAACAAAATAAAAATACATAAAGAAAAAATAGTATTGTTCTCACTCTATAACTTGTTATTTTCACTATTGTAGAGACCAAAATAATCTTATTGTATCTCTTAATTACTCTTTAATTTTATTTTATTTTATAAAAATCCTTTCAATATTTGTTTCAAAATAATAATAAGAAAAAAGAAACGATGACCATAACACCGTTATTTAAAAGTCACAACCATTATTAACCATTATATTACAAATAATGGTTTAGTAACAATCTAATAACAATTCATTGAGTTTTTTATATTTTTGTATTTTAAATTTATGTTTCATATTTTCACTATTTTTCATAGTTATAATGTATTGTTTGCCCATAAGATCAATTTGTAAAATTTTCACATAAAATATAACCACGAAACGTAACCAGAAAATATTGAAAAGAATTTTAGAACTTATGAGTAACAAGTTAATTAATCATAAACATTAAGAAAAAACAAACAGTATGATTAACATCTCTCATAACCATTTCATCATTTGACAATCATTATATTTCTCTCTAGCTATTTTGTTACAATACAAAGTTAAATACTAGCAAGGTATCCTTTTAAAGAACAAAATCGATGTTACTTTTTACTAGCTTTACATGGCAACATATGAAAAAAGTAAAGAAAACATGGTTTAAGCAAAATGCAATAGATAACTAAATGTTCAAACAAACTACATCATATAACCAACCAAAATGAAATACAGAGTATGATTAAATTAAACACATCATTTCATAATGTTCGTTTCTCATTCAAATATTTCAATTATCAAATTCTCATTTTATATTCTCTTATTCACCATCAACATGTCTAAATTGTAACAATTTTCATCCCATCAAAATGCCCTAAACCTCAAGGGAAAATATCAGGTGCCTCAACTCCATATCATTTATAAATTCTCAAGTAGCTTTAGATGGTAGTGAGTGTTTCTAATGAATCAACACCTGTGTAGCTGCTCTATTCCCTCGTTGCACCATCTTTTTGTTAATTATTGCTTGAGGTTATCATAGAGGTTCTAAAGGAAGGTTTGGTAACTGAATTTGCACCACTTTGCTTCTAATATGTTTTTTTAACTATGAATCATAAGATATGGTGAATTGTAGCTAAAGAGGGAAGATTTAACCAATAAGTTATTGTGCCCACTTTCTCTAATATTAGATAAGGTCCATATAATTTTATTGTTAATTTTAAAAAATTTCACTTTGCCGCATATTGTTGTTTATAAGGTTATAACTTGAGGTACACTTATTCACCCATATCAAACTATCTCTCACTCCTTTTTTTTATTAGATGATTGCACCGTTATATATTAGGCTATTAAGATATTACTTCTAATTACCTTAAGCATTCACTCCCTTCTAAATAACATCCATTCCACTGCCTCCACTGTAAAGTCCTTAGGGAAATAAGGAAAATGAATTGGAGGGCTGGATTTATATAGATTCTTATAAGAAGTAGTCTCAGTAGAAGAATAAAAATTGGTGTTATACCATCATTCTACAAGAAACAGTCATTTCACCCACTAAATAGGAAAGTGTCTAGTCATCCATCAAAAGTAATTCTCTAAGCATTTATTAATCATATCTATTTAACCATCAGATTGAGGATAATAAGTTATAGAGTAGTGAAAATTTACTCTCTAGTAAGAGAAAAGGTCTTCCCAAATTAATTAAAAAAGATAAGGTCTTTATTAGTAACTATGGCTGTTGGCATATCATGTAACTTGTATATGTTGTCCATGACAACTCTAGCCACTAGTACAAGGGTGTGATAGTGTTAGGAAATTAGCATATTTATTGAAATGATCTACCACTAATAATACAACTTCTTTTCCAACAAACTTAAGTAACCCTCTATAAAATCAATGCTTATATCAGTAAAAGGGACTATAGAAATCAGTAAAGGTTGCAATAGACCTGAGGTAAGAATATTCTCATATTTATTTCTTTGCTAAACTAAGCATTCATGCATAAATTTCTTCATGTGCCTTTGTTGTTTCTTCTAGTAGAATAAATTATTAACCTTTTTAGAGGTATTAGTAATATATAAATAGCCTCTTATTGCTGAACCATGATACATAGAAATCAACTTGTTTCGTATGACTAGATTCTATTCAACCATTATCTTTTCTTTTTTGTTTAAATAGTTGTTCACCCATTTTAATATAAATAAGATGCAAGATCTATAATTAGGTCTTGGATGGTTGTTTGTAAAGCAGCATTTCACTTTCAAGAGTCCATAATCTCATCTATTAATTCAGTAGAAATAGATGATATAGTTAAAACATATAATTAACTACTAGTAACCCTTGATAATTCATCAACAACAATATTTTCTTTCTATTTTTTTTACTTAATTTCATAATTAAATCCAAACAACTTAGTTAACTACAAATGTTGAGATGGATATTTTACCTTTTGATGAAGTAGATGCTTAAAACTAATGTGATCTATCTTAATTTTAAAATATCTTCTCTATAAATAATGTCTGTATTTAGTCATTACATGTAACACTGCCATTATTTTTTCATAAATAGAAAGAGCTTAATGTTTAAGGCCAAATGTTTTATTAATAAAAGTAATTAGGTGACCTTTTTGCATCAACACAACATATATACATACACTAGAGGCATATGTCTCCACAATAAATAACTTGTTAAGGTTAGGCATTGTTAGTACTATTGGTTGTGACTAGTTTTTTTTAAATTGGTTTGAATGTTGTTATAATTGCTTCATTCCACTTGTATGCATCTTTTTTAAGTAACAGGTCAAGGGTCTGCAAATTGATTCATATCTTTTTAACAAATTTCCTATAGTATCCAACTAGATCAAGGAAACCCCTCAGTTGTTTGATGTTCTTAAGGATTATTCATCCAAAATAACTTTAATTTTTTTTGTTTAATAGCTACTCCTTCTCTAGAAATAATATGACTTAAGTATTCCACCTTACTACATTATAAAACACACTTACTGATTTTAGCAACCAACGAGCGAGTTATTAGCAATTTGAATACTACTTTAAAATGCTTTGAATGGTCATTTAGAGACTGATTATACACGAGTATATCATATAAAAAAAATATAAATATTTTTAGATGTATTCTGAAAACTTCATTCATTATACTTTTGAATGTGATAGATGTATTAGTAAGATCACATGCCACCACTATCATCATAAACTCATAATGGTCATTATGGATTTTAAAAGTTGTTTTTATAGATGCTCCCTTATTCCATTATGATTTGATGGTAACCTAATCTCAAATTGATCTTCGAAAAAATAGTGACACTAACTAGCTTTTCCAATTGTTCATCTGTTAAAGGTATGGGATACTTCTCTTTAATAATAAGCTTGTTAAGCATCCTATAGTTCAACAAAGTCTGTAGAAGCAATCCTTATTTTTTATTAATACAATTGGAGATGCAAATAGGCTTATACTATTCTAAATAATATGTGTTTCTAACATTTCTAAAGTCATTTTCTTTATGAAATCTTTCTACAATTTTGAATATTTATAGGGTTTTAAATTCATAGGCTAAGCTCTTTCTCTCAGTGGAATATGATGGCTATGCAATCTAAATAAGGATAATGTTTTTGGCTTTATAAAAATCTCATTATATGTTTGAAGTAGTTTCTCTAGTACAGAGTTGTTTTCTGTATTAGGTGTCATGGTTATAATCATAGAGTGGGAACTTTAGGTATCCTTATTTATTATTCTCAAACTACATAAGCTAGTACTTATTCCATTTAATGAGTACCTTAATGCTTATTTCTATCCTACTTCAGTCTTATTCCAACAAGATTTTTAATATCCACCTCCATACCTCCTATTAATATCCCCGATGCTTGTTTCTCTCCTACTTTAATCTTATTCCATATAATATCAAAGCCCACATATTCCCTCCAAGTAACCTCAAACCCACATCTACTTCTCATAAAATTTAAATGCTAATAAATAGTCATCTGATCAAGATAGTAGAAAGCTAGTTTGAGTTTATCATCTTCCTCAATTTCTTCAACCTCAAGATAATAGAAAGCCACTTATGAACGTTTTCACCATCAAAGCCAAGAAAATCTCATTTAAATATACATGTCTTATAAGAATAGCAACCCCCATCACAAGTTCCACAGTTTTTAGTAGCTTGGTACCCTCAATGGCTATAGAAAGCTCTTGTTTTCCAGGAATTAGTATATGATTTTTGTTGCCATAACTTTGTTGGCAAGTAAGCTCTCCCAGTATTTCTTGAAGTTTCTCAAATATAAGATCAGTTTTCTCAAATCTGATTTTATTAATGATCTTAGATTCTTTTAAATGTTATCCATATATCTCTAAAAGTTTCACAACCTTGTCATACTTCTAGTCACGATGCCTATTGACAATAGCAATGGATTCATCAACCTTATCTTCAATCATTTTGAGATTTTAAAAATGTGAATCCAGCTACATATTTTGATTCTGAAAATATATGGTTATGATACAAGTTGATATAATATCAGTTTATAAAGTTCCTGACACAAAGAATAGCTAGGGATTATTGAAAAGAATTCTAGAACATATGAATACCAAGTTAGATATCGAAGAACATTAAGAAGAAATAAATGGTGTAATGAGCATCTCTTATAACCATCTCTTCATTTAACAATTATCATATTTTTCTACGGCCATTTTGTTATAACATAGAGCCAAACACTAGCAGGGCATCCTTCTAAAGAGCAAAGCCTCTATTACTTCTTATAAGCTACACGTTATGACATATAAAGAGATTAAAAAAGACAACGTTTAGAAAAAATATAGCGTATAACTAAATGTCATAACAAAATGCAACATGTAATTAACTGAAATAAAATAAAGAGTATAAATGAAACATATCGTTTTCATACTTCTCATTCAAATATTCCAACAGTTAAATCCTCCTTATGCATTCTCTTTTCCATCCTTAGCAGGACCAAATTGTGACCCAAAAATATTGTTGTTGTACATATTTAGCAAATCTACTAGAAAATGATGTATTTTTTAAATTTGTTAAGAATTGATAATGCATTCAGAATAGCTCCATAATTTTATATCTGTGATTATAATTGCGACCACTTTTACAAAGATTTAGCATCAATATTTTCACCCTTTAAATTAAAAAAAAAAAAACCGAAGAATTCGAAGCTTGTGTCATTTGATGACTAACATAAATAATGAAGAGGTTTATAGAGATCATGGAGACATCCGCCGAGGCGTCGTTAAAGAGATGGGTTTTTTGTGGTATCTTTCCTTCTAAAAGTGCGATGCAGGTTTATCACACAATTATGCTGTTATAGCCTATATAGCGAAGCGTTAAAAATTCTTCTGGGGATGGCTCTTATAATCTTTTATATGCGTTCTCTTTGTTAGTTTTTCTGTTTTAAGAATGCCAAATCATTAAATAGCTAAAACACACTAACGATATGGTAGAATTATTTGGTCCGTCGTCCTCCTCATTATAGTCCAACATCCAATTCTCCAATAATTATCGTAAATCGCTCTCGTGAACTGTAAGGTTTTGGGCATCGTGCAAACCCTTGTCAAAGGTTTCTCTGCATGTAAGGCAATGGAGCTGCGTCCCGGCAAAATCAAACCTGATTCTTGCCTCTCGCACAAAGCCATCTTTACGTTTGACCTAACCGGTGGCGTACTTCACGGGGAGTCATAGCTCTTTTTGTCTCAAGGGAATTTCTCTGTTTCTGTCTCTTTCTCTGGTTTGTCTTCCATAATATATTCGTGGAAAGACTCGAGGAAACTTTGAAAATACTTTGCCCGTCGTGTGCTCTATAATCATTCAAATTCTCATTGTCTCTGTCGAAATTCTTGCAGCTACTAATGGAAACTTCAGAAGAACTTGGGTGGCAGCTTTTCCCGTTATAATTGCAGTCCATGCAGTAAGTTTAATATTTAACTTACTCTCAATTGCCCTGTTAATCACTAATCTTACTTTTACGCTCGTGAGTACTGAGAGGCTGATAAAAACTACAATTAAATTATAAGTTACAACTAAAAGACATTGGAAGCTAAGGGAACTGTAATAACATTATAATATTGGATGCACTGAGTTAAACTTTAGCCATTTTAATGTTGTACAAGAATATAAGAAAAGCAGCTTCCATGGAATAGAGCAGTCACTTGTGTAGCCAGAGTCATCATCCATATGCGCACACCGGTAACTCAAGAAATGGACCATCCTGTTGCATCAACAAAAGAAGCTTTAAAAAATTCATTCTCGTGATAACAAATCCAAGCAATAACCCTTTGGTGGAACAACTTACCCTAGTAACTTGATCTGTTGGCAGAGAGATACGCGAAAATAATAGACAATAAAATGAAAAGTAGGACGATCTGCATTAGATGATAAAAGAAATTAGATGATATTCCCAATTCATATTCTTGAAGCCCGCAAAGCATACAAGACAGATATAGGCATACAATTCATTCATTCTTTTTCTATTTAATTCATTTCAAATAAAGTGCAAATTTCACAGAAAAATTAGGATTAAGAAAATATTAAATCCAGCAAGTTCTAGTCTATGCTGAAATTTATATGCATAGCATGTAATTAGAAATAAATGACTTGCTTGGAACAAGAAACTTGCGACTAGGCATACATGAGAGGAAATCAGGTTGACAATTCAGCAGAAACTCACCAGAACAGAATTATATTTTGGCTCATTCCTAATTATGTAAGATTTCCTGGTAGAAGAAAGACAAAGTGTCAGCCAAAAAAAGAAAGAAAAGAAAAATACCATTCAATGCTCAGTGGATAGGTTGACAAACCTTCTGTTTAGAGCCCCAGATTCCCTGCAAGATTTTTGTGCTGCTTCCAGCCTGCTCAAGGTTTTTATTGCATTAGGATCGCTGTTGTCAACCTGCAGTAGCCAATTTCACACTCTCTCAATATAGGCACGTGTTTTTCTTTTTTTTTTCCTGAGAATTCAGCAAGCAAACATAAAAGTAGAGGAACTTGGTATGGATTAAAATCAACCACACCAAACATTCACGGGCACTTGGTGAAAAAGCTCACAGCTGTATACATAAAACTTCCACTCTCGGAATCTGACAAGACCACTGCAGTTGGTGATTGTTGTTATCAAGATGTGACCACAGTTGTCGATTGTTGTTATCAAGATGTGACATTAGTGAATTATACAATTTCTCAAAGCCTACAACCAAGCAGGGGAAACAATGTAGCAACCTAATATCATTTGCTTATCCATCGAAGAGGGGAGGCACAGTCCTAACCACAAAAGGCTTTGATGGAAGAACATATATTCGTTCTTATAAGATTCTACCAAATTGAAATTGACAATGGGCTTCCTATTGTCAAGGATTGGAAGCAAAAAAAGTGTTGCTCCCTTCTATGAAATTATTGTCTAGGAAGTCTATTTGGCATAGATTGTGCAGTCATGCTTCTTAGGTTCAAGATGATGGATAAGTCCATAACAAGCTGGCAAGAGAAAACAGAAGCATTATAGGGTGCAGTATTTGTTACAAGTGGGAGAAATATAACTTCCATGCTGGAACTTGCCAGGAAAAGCAATATATCAGTTAGAATTTAAGGAAAGCATCATACCTTGGACTTCAGCATACAAGAGAAGTCGAAGAAAGCACCATAGACATCATCCATTGTTTTCGTTTGATGAAGAACTTGAGCAGTAAGACCTAGAAATCGTTTAACATTAAATTAAACATCATTGAATAAGGAATCATGAAAACCCAGTCCATTATATTTTGATGTTGGTAATAAACGACAAACTAAAATCCTTTAAACATTAAAGAGCAGCAGGGGTGATCTGGTGGATGGGGCATGGGATTTTAAAAAATAATCCGAGATATACAAGTTGGGTCATGCTTTACTTAGTCTGAGAATTATGCAGTTCCTGAACAAACAAATGGTATTCGTGGAATGGCCATTTTGGGAGGATTATATCATCTATTGCATTTGCATTCTAAATGCAATTCCATGTTATGATAACATAACAACAATAAAAACCTTCCAGCTTCATAAGATATTTACATGAACCAAAATAATCTGTGTTACAGCTATAGCATTCCACCACTATCAGGTGCCAGGGAAAGAATGCTGTCTATAAATTAGTCATACCTCGCCTCATCTTCACTACACCTCTGAAGACATTGACATTGTTGTAGCACATGGCTAGAGTTCCAATCGCCATGATCTGGCAAGAAAGAAGTCAAATTAAATGAAACCGTCCACCAAAACATCCAGCATACCTATTACTAAACAGGGATTT
Source organism: Populus ilicifolia (assembly GCA_015708895.1). Taxonomy (NCBI): domain Eukaryota; kingdom Viridiplantae; phylum Streptophyta; class Magnoliopsida; order Malpighiales; family Salicaceae; genus Populus; species Populus ilicifolia. The sequence continues at coordinate 357,951 of SRLM01000356.1, forward strand.
GTTCACCAAGTAATAAAATATTTGACAGGATGAAAAATTCAGAGGAGTTGCAGATTATGTGAAAAGGCATAAGTATAATTCAAGTAGGCAAGCTACAAGACAAGAAACAATGATATCTTCAGATGTCAGTTTAAAGTTTATCTCTTACCTGAGGAATAGCACAAAACCGAAATATAGCAGGATCCCGCAATTCAGACAAGTACTTCAAGCAATCATCCATATGTATCAAGGCATTGGTAACCATATCATTCAAGCACTGCACTGCCTTCAATGAGTTCCCTTCATGTTTCAAGTCCTGAGGCACAGAACACAAAATGGGGAGAATGCTAATAAGATGGATGAACCAAATAAAAAAAACTAATACTTTTGAAGTATTATTAAATTAACATCATTAATGAACATAATGATGGCAAAAGGATGTCGATGGTACCAAGGTTGAGACAATAAATGGAAAAGAAGTAAACCTCAAGTTTGTTGACATATTTGCTCCAAATCTCACGAGGCCAAAACATGCGTGACTTAGGTATCTCGTTTATGTCCTCCAAATAATCACGAATAATGTTTGTTTTCTGTGTTTTATCAAATCCAGGATTGAACATGTTAGAAATCCCAAAACAAAGTTAAGCCTACAGATTAAACACATTGATCGCTCTTGCATAATAGTATTACCTGAAGAAGCAAACCCATTGAATTGGAGAGGCTATCTGGCGCCAAATCTTCTAATCCAGAGGCATGGAAGAGTTTGGACAGGCCCGATCCAACAAGTCCTGCTACATAGTGGCAATATTCATCATAGTCATCAATGCTTTCCACCTGCATACCAGAGTCTAATGTGTCACATAAACACAACATTTCACCTTCTGTATTAAGAAAATCAGGAGAAATTGAAGCTAGTGCTATTTGATGACTGACATAAAACATGAGGAAATTGTTATAGCCTTATAGGATACAATAGTTCTTTCAGCATCTTTTATTAAGTTCAAGAATGTCTTTAGCTGACATCCAAAGGGATCAGATATGCATCCCTAATGTCCTGTGCTCTCTCTTGAAGGATAACTAAATACTCTAACTTTTCACCATTCATTCTTCCCTCTCTTGATAATATATTCTTCTACTTAATAACCAAGCAACTGAATCCTGGAATGCATATAGTTTGAGCTCACTACAATCCACAACACACATCTGCATATTTAATATACTTTTGATAGCATGAAAGATGCATTCACAGAAACAGACAGAAAACACAACACACACACATTTGTATCGAGTATCATGCAAATTCAGCAGTGGAACCAAGAGAAATCCTTTTTTCTTAGGTTAATTATCCATGCATCATCCTTCAATCCTGCATGACAACACCCCACATCACCAACCTCCTTCAAGATAAACTTTGCCATTCCAGCACCCATTCTTTTGGTAATATCCTCGATTGCCTCCTGATAACTTCAGAATAAATTGAGATATATAAGTCTTCTATTGGAGAAGAAACACACACACAAACAATATAGTGATCAGATGCGATGAGTTGATAGATGTGCAGAGCAGAATACATAGACCCTAAAACAATTAAATCCTCAATCATTCCACGGTCAAGCAGGAGGCATAAGGTTGTAGAACTGACCCTTTTCCGAGCTCCAGAAAAGCATTTGAAACATTATGAAACTGGTCCATGAGAACCTTGTAGTCCTTGGTACCACCTTATGCAAAAGAAGAATCAAATTAGAGACTAAAAATATTCAGTTGATGTTACATTTTACCGATATAAGTGCCACAGAATTGTCACCTCTCATGTATAAACTTCTGAAGCCTCATCAAAAAGGAAAGACTCAGACATGAATCAACAGTTTGTAAAAGATAGATGCAAAAAAAAAAAATTATAAGAATGCTCAAGCTCTTGGACTAGATACATGGTTATCAAATTAAAAATGGTAAAATCAGAACACGTGATTTTATAGCAGGTCATAAATGCGTTAGATTTTCAGGCATTTCAAAGCACCCTTATGCAAATCGAATATAGTTATAAGCAAATAGTGTTAAAATCTGTACAGTGATAGAACAAAAGAATTAGGGTAATCATAAATTAGATTGGTATAGTCTAGGTGCCCTAATTTGTCGGTGGAAGAAATTACTTGCACAGAGAAGAAATGTTAATTGCTGGCAGATGGAAATTATCAAAGCCAAAACAAATTTAGTCAAATAAAATGTTCTCCAATTTGTTAGAATCAAGGAAAATATAAGTAAAAATTCAGAACTCACATGAGAAATGCCAGTCATGATCGTATATGTGGCGGTGAAAAGCTATCAGGATAGGCACTTTGACATCTGTAGGTATGCTTGTATCATCCTCTGTAAAGGAATGATCAGAACAGATTAAAACACAAACAATGTATCAACTAAAAAAATGAAATAAATAAGCGAAACAGTTAAGAGGAGATCAAGTGTTAATGAGACAGGGTGTTTTAAAGAATCTTCTCCTCACTGTATGCCAAAACTACTTAGCAAAAGGCAAAAGCTACCACTCTCTCATCTCAGATTTCTTTTTCTTCCACAAAACGACCTCGTGACTTCTGGTTGCAAAACTAGAATCTAACATAAAAATTCCCACTAGCCATATATTAGAACATAAACAATTTTAGAGCTTGCAAATTCAAACTCAATATGACACTCGCGGATTTTAAAATTCAGTAAACCCCATTTCAGGAACTAGTGCATCAACATTTGTCTAACACAAAAACACAACATAATCAATCTTAAAACTCATCAAAACCCGTCTAGGATTTATCAAATTTTGCAAGGCACAAAACCAAAAACCACATACAAAACATAAGGTTAACAAGAACAAACCAACAGTGTCAAGGGCTCGAAGAACCAAATAAAATATGCATACCTGCAAAGAAGAAAAAATCCATCATCAACCAATAATCACAACCCAAAACCCAGATAGAGAGAGAGAGAGAGAGAGATCAAAACAAGGCAAATAACACATGAAAATGCAATGGAAATTATGCTTACAGCGTTACGGAGTTCTGTGTCAAGTTGTTGGATAACGAGAGCAAAGCTACGAGAGACTCTATGGAGCATAGAATAACAGAAAGCCCAGTGAGGTTCAGGTGGGATTTGTTTTTCAGCATGCTTAGCTGCCATTTTCAGCTTCAGCAATGGGTATATGTCAACTGGGTGTTTCAAAATCGCTCCCAAACTCCCCATTTTCGATTCCTTTAGGAAAAATCAAAATCGGAGATCACCAAATGAGAGGATTTTGATTCTCACCCAGAATTTAGAGAGCGTTTTCCTTTTTTGTGTGTGAGAGGGAGAGAGAAGAGAAGGACCAGGAGAAAGGTGTACTTTTTTCGGTGATATCTTTATGGTGAAGAGAGTTTCCTTTTTATAACTTTATATGGGGAGGGAAAATTAAAAAAAGAGGGCTTGGTCCGCGTGGTGGCGAAATAGAATTTTTTATTTAATATTTTTAATTAGTATCGAGTATTATGGTAATCTTTATTTTAAAAAAATAATATATTTTAAAAATAAAAAAATATTAATACATTAAAATAATTTAAAAATAGAAAAAAAATAAAGAAGCACATTTTTCCCATAAAAATAAATCGCTATTTACTATATTTATATCTTCTCTTGAACTCACGTTTGTTTTTATTGTTCAATTTAGCCTTTTTTATTTATGAATATAGTTATATATCTAATCCATTATAAATCCGGTCTAAAGATTTGTAATGAGAGGACAAAAGGGCGAATATGAATGAGAGGAACATGGACTCTGTGAGTCCAGCTGGTAACTCGGCACTAGAAACAGGGTTTAGTTGTTAATAATGCCCCAATGTTTCAAGTATATACTATTTTGGTCCTCAACCTTTGAAATTTCACAAGTTTTGCCATGGATAGCGCTGGAGGATTGTAATCAATGGAGTGAGAGCCCTACGAGTGTTTCAATGACAATAATGTGAGTATCATATATGTTATAGAGATAATAGAATAAAATTATTTAGGAGTTTTTATAATCCTGTTAAATAGATTTAGAGTTATTTAGGTATATAAAAATTTGATTTTTTATTTTAAATAATTTTTTAAATATTAAATTATCACAAACTACAAGTTTTCTAATTATTAAACATCTAATAATTATATACACAAACCACCAATAAAAAATCTCTTACATCTTTATTTAAGAGAGAAGGATTTCTAAGCCTAGAATGTCACCTCTCTATTCTATAATTTATATAATTTTTTTGTCTAACAGATAACCATAAAAAATAAAAGGTATATATAACTATTTATAGGAAAATCCGGGGGATCCTATAAATTGGTTAGATATTAATTTGCTTATTAAATAATATCTATATATTAATTCAAGATAGTTTGAGAAATTAACTAAATAAAATTCTTACTTTATTTTTTTAGATTTAGAAAGATAACTCATGTATTAATTATATTTTTATTTTTATTCTTGATTAAACCATTCCAAATTAATTTACGATTAATAGTTCTTAATATATGATCTATTAGGTTAGGTTCCTGATATGTTGAAACAAATATAAATTATAATTAAATATAATTAAATAATTTAATTTATTATCAATTCAACAACTAATTAGATTATATTTGAAGATCAAGTGTATCGTCTAGTAACATGTCATAATCTCCCAGCTATTAGAAAAGTTATTAGTGATTTAACTTAACCTTTTAGTAATTGATTTATCAGTGTAATTAATATCATTTTATCAATAATATTTTAATTTAAAATTAAACTATGGAGTATATCTATCATGTTTTTTATATATATAATATTTTAATTTAAAGTTCTTTTAAAATTTTATTTCATCTTAATTAGAGATTTTTCAGTCAATACTATTTAAGAATATAGAATATTTTTTCTAATTTACTTAGAGAGATAAATTTTCTTATAATCACTTAAAGACCTCCATATAATTCATCTTATATTTAATGTCTACTTCTTCGCTGCCTCAGTTAAGATAAAATGTAACATGATGAGAAAATAACATTCTTTATATAAGATTATATATATATATATAATCTTTTTATATAGAATTTTCATGTGGGTGCTTGTTCAATGTACATGTTTTATGACAAATACTTACATATTAGTTTAAGTATTCTTTATACCTCAACTTATGATAACAGTTTCTTTATTTTATAAAAAAAATGTTATATGTATCAGCATCTACGAACCTAAAAAATATATGATGTTTAAGAGATCATAACTAGAAATCTTTCAAAAACAATGATTTGACACAATATCTCGTAAAAAATTTATAATTATAATAACTTTATAATTTTTTTTATAAAGTATTCATAAATCAAATATTAGACTCATTAATCTAATATTACATGAATAGGATTTTTTAAAAAATAATTTATTATTTTTTTATATATTTATGAGAGTTGGGGCTCTAAGCAATTTTAACATTTTATCTAAGGTATTTTGTTAAGTGAAAGCAATCTTCATTTCATAAAATATAATTCACAAATATATCTTATTTATTCATGGAGTTGTTTTGCCAGGTGGAGGCCTTAAGTTATTGTTAAAGATGGCTATATGCTCTATAGTAAAAAGTTAATTGATCATTGTATTAATAAATGTATTGATATAGACTCGATGGAGATTTCCTGCTGACACTCTGCACATTTCTATATATATTTTTGCCATCAAAACTAGAAGAATTAATGATCTAAAAGGCATGGACAGACAGGCTGATTGTGAACCCGCTAGTTAATATAACACTGATGTTTTATTAGAATTGCAAGTAAAAATTAAACTCGTGTTACTAAAATCTTGTGTTCGCAATCTTACGTGAAGGATAGTTCTTATATGTACATGTTTATACAAGTCGATTATATATGTGTATAAAGAATGTATATTTATACAAGTTGATTATATATACATGTATAAAGGAGGTTCTTTCATGTCAAGGTATTCCAGAGTTCTAAGATTTTAAAATTTAGAAACTGATTTGACATTAACCCGAAAGATGAGAGATTAATTTGTAGTTAATAATCCTAATAAATTCAAGTAAAGTTAAATCTCGGAATAATTCCATCTTCCTGGTGGATACGTGTTCTTTCCTTTTCTCTCCTTTCATTTTGGGTCAACGCGTGAGTTCGTTGACTAACATTAACGACAAACATTGATTATTTGATGCAAGTAGACCGTGTTTGGATTGTTTTTCGAAAACGTTTTTTGGTCATCAAGAAAATGCCCCTCTAGATATTTTATTAAAATTGATTACGAGCAGCGTATCATAATGGCAATTGAAATGGCCACCTCTTATAAAGCACAGTGCAACGTTTGGCTGAAAGTATGATATTCTACCTCTACCCTACCATTCAAGAATTTTTTTATTTCTGCTGCTCTTTTACTGGGGTATATCTGTCACTTTCGTGATATCTTATTTATTTATTGGGCTTGCATGATGTTTAGTAAACCATGGAATTAATCGTGGTGCGAGCAAGCTAACCCGGACACCCATGTTAATAAAAAAAAATTTTTATTTCGCAATGGAAATCACGCCATGATAGAAAAGGGAGTTTATCTTTTTTTTATATTTAAATTTGATTTTTTCTATGAATGTTTACTATCTCACGATGTGTTATTTATATTTAATGGGTTCGAACATTAATTATTATACACATAAATTAACTCGAATATCCTAAGTTATTAAAAAAAATATTTCAAAATTTAAGATTAATTAATCAAGTTTTGAATTTATTTTTAAAAAATTATTAATTTAAATTTTAAAATTATTAAAAATTTATATAATTATTAATTTTTAGATTTTTATCTGAGACAACTCCTCCGGATCCTGAACGTGGCGCGAGCTTATTTTTATTTGAAAATTCACATTAATTATTTAAAAAAAAGAATTTCTTACTTGGGAATAAAATAATTCGTAAAAGAAGATTTTGTGCTGAGCTGCCAGTTTTAATATTGACTTTGAATCTTTCTTTTGCTACAGTTTTGACTTTGAATTGAAATAGCTGGCACACGCAAAGAGTGATTTAAAACGATGTCAACATCTAACCAGTTGCTGATCCCGCCGTCATGCTCGTCTGACCAGCGAAAAAGCCATCGCACCCTGCCGAATCAGCATGGCATGTAGCGTTTCAAATAAAAATATATATAAAATGGTCACCACGCTGATTCCCAGATCCTTCTCACCTTCCGTGAATAACGGGAGGAACATCTGTTTATAATAGCAGAATAAATTAGCAAAATCTCTTCGAAATATAACATTTAGTTGTTGAACACTGGACTGGTATCATTGCTGCTCCTCTAACCTCGGACAGTGCATGCATGGGTTAAGTACAGTTAACGCTTGCCCTCCTCTCTTACTCGCCATGCTGCCATAAGGGTTCTTGTTGAATTGTCATGTAGGGTGAAAGCAACAACCCTAGCTTGAAAACTTAAGGATTCTTGAAATTGTTTTGTCAAAAAATAGCTTTAGCCACTGCATGAAAATTTAATATATAATTTATATTATTTTTTAAATAAAAAAATTGTATGCTTGAAACTTGTAAAGATTTATATTATTAAATACTTAATTTTTATTAAATAAATAAAAATAATAAGATTTGAATTCGTGACCAATTAATTATGAAATTTATAATACTATATTAAAAAACTAATTCAACATAATAACTTAAATTATTAAATGAAATTTTAAGTCTCTAATAAATTTACATGTTAATGATATGAATAATCAATTAGATGGTGGATCCATGGAAATATTTAAATCATCAGTGTTAGGATATGAATATTTTTTTTTTGTTTTTTTGATTTGCTGGAAGATTTAATAAACTTGAAATATTATTATAATAGATAGGTCTTGATCAAATATATATCTTCTGGGTGATTTTTAAATTCCGGATCATTAGAAAAAGCAATTTTAGCAATAAATAAACTTGCAGCATCATAATTATAAGGTGCATTACGAAGACCGTTGGTGGCTTCTCCTACTTCTCTCGGCAATTCAATATTTTTTTTTTCTATGTTTTTCTAAAGGAAAATGTCAAGAAAATGGCAAAATTGACTGGCTGATCGTGATTTTGGTACAATCAACAATTGGTGGCTGAGGAAGGCAAGGTGTTTGGCTTAATCATATGATGACACACAAAATAATAGGAGAAGAAAATATTTGCTTGAATCTTGGCTTAAAATTTACTTCCTATCGGATTGCGGGATGCTCCTGGTGTCCGGTACACGGCAGCTCTTCAGCAAGGTAACAATAACGACGCAGGTGACTCGTAAAATGCAGGGGCGAGCATTTCTGCTACGGTTTGGTTTTGGATTAAATAACTCACTAAATCAAAATTTATGATTTTTAAAATCATAAACCGGATCATAACGATCAATCAGTTCAAACGTTTTTTCTTGTTGGACCTGTTTAAATTCAATCCTGATCATGCTTTTTTATCTTGTTTGTTGTTTTTATTTCTTATGGGCCTAGCTTGATAATTTTTTAATAATAACTTTTCATCTAAAAACAGTAATGGATTATTACACATAAAAATCACGTGAAAACTAGAAAAATTTAAGGACTAGATTGAATATATACAACACCATTTAATTAAGGACTTTGTTGAAATTTTTGAAAAATATAGACTGAACTAAACGCTGACTATCCTTCTCAACTCAATCCTGTTAGGAATCTTGACCCATTTTTTTGGTTTATATTGTTTTCATCTCGTCTTCACCTGTAAACACAGTCAAAACATAATAATAACCTTAATAGACCACTGAACAACTCACGCTACAAAATCATTTACAAGTAAAAACCAACCAAATACAAAAAATTAAATGAACAATAATCTTTTTTTTGGTATATTTATAAAAAAAATACATTATTCATTTTGAATAGTAAATTAATAGTGAAGCAAAAGTTAGGGCATCATACAAGTCCAACTCATTATAAATAATGAAATTTACAAAACAAAACAAAAATATTTTTAATATTTTTTAACAAGATCCTAAACTATCCATCCACTTGACTTTTTGACCAATTATGAATTAAATACACGTATGATTATGATCCAAAGTATTGTTTGCTATTATTATTATTATTTCTTATTTCTTATTTTTCTTGATCTAGAAAATATTTTTGTAAATTTTTAAAAAAAAAACCAAGAAATTTTAAAGTAATGAGTTACGGGAACAAACTTGCCAGCTAACTGAGGCTGTAGCTTCTTTCCAAACCCATAAGCATAAGAAGCCAATTCCTCCACCGTCAAAATTGGTACCTTTACTCCATTTCTCTTCAAAACCTCTTTTAACAGAACCCTCACCCTTACAACACTATCTTCCAACTCCAAATTTTCACTCGCTTTCATCTTCAATATCCTCCTCTTTTTTACCATTATCAATTTCATCATCAATAAATCCATCATCTGTTTCGCCACTGATTGTGGTTGTGGTTGTGGTTGTGGTGGACGGGGAGATGGTGGTGGAGGACATAGGTGGTTGTTGATGAGGATGATATTGCTACCGCCATCATCAAAAAATCCAATGGGCCTTAGCTGCCAAAATAACATGGTTTATTGGGCTGTTTCTTAATTGGGTTGAAACCCGTTTGTCTTAGAGTCTTTTTGTTTTTAACAACATGCTCTCTGTGACAAACTTTATCTCTTGATAATTGAAATTGAAAGAATACTCATAGTAATAATTATTTTTAAAAATATTTTTTATTTTAAAATATATTAAAATAATATTTTTATTTATTTATTAAAAATTATTTTTAACATTATCTTATTAAAATGATCTAAATATAAAAAAATATTTAAAATTAAAAAAAAATTATTTAAAACACAATCCAGACCCTTTACCTATCTTTTCAATCAGATATTGAATTTTCTTGGAAGTCAACAGTCGACCTCCCATTTTAAATCCAATAGGATAATTTTCTTTTTTTAAAAAAAAAAAAAAAACAGTTAATCTTAGGATGTGTTTGGTGTGAGAGAAAAGGAGGTGAGAAACAACCCTTGCTTTTTTCACCCTTTTTCCCTTTGCTTGACAGATCACAGTTAAAATTTACTTGTGAAATTTAAGCGTGTTAGGGTTTCTTTTTAGCGGGATAGTGATTACTCTCATATTAGTATTATTTTTCTTTTAAGATAAATCTTAGCCTTGAACAATAGGGTAATGTTATTCTCGATCAACATTCATCATAAATTATACTGATAGACTACATTACCCTTCGTTTTTAGTAAAATTACAGGGTAATCGCTAGATTTAATCAAAATGTTATTAGAATGTTGTTTTGTAATTATTAAAAAATGTTAAAAGGACAAATTGATGTTCTTAAAATTATTAAGTACTCTATTGATTTTTTGGAAAAAATATTTTTATACTGGATAATATCTTTTGAAACAAATATTTTATTGGTAGATAATACGTAGAAGGAAAAAATTTGTAGTATAAATAAATAATTATACTCGTATGCAAGGTGGACCTCAACACCTTCCCTTCCACACCCTGGAAAGGTGACCAGGTCCCCTCTCTCTCGAGCCTAGCATCCATCACAGCCTCCTAGCATGTCTAGAGGCTGCACAGTGACCCTTCCCTAACCTAAGCCTAATGCATTCATCTGGTCAAAGAAGGTAACAAACTTACAAACCCCGACAGAACTAATTAAACAGGAACCGAAATTGAGCTGAATCAGTAACAAAACTAGCACTAGCAGCTTGAGATTGATGGCCACGAAATGACAATGACGTTAGCACATAAATCTTGTCACATACTGGCCACCAGATCCAATAGGCATAGGTAGATTTTGCCACCAATACGTCTACCTACTGTCCTTTGTTCCACCATTGCCCTTGAACCATCCCTGCCTGGGCTGTAGCATGCCGGTAAATACTCATCGGAGTCGCATTCAAAAGTAGATTTCTCAAAACGTTTCAATAGCTGCTCCTTGCCCTGATATCATCACATTTTCAAATCAAACCCATGAAAAGTTCATATGAGAGACGGGAGTTTGTGTAAGTGCCGCCTTTCAAGATGACACTCATGACTAATGATCACCATGCCTGGATCCTAGCACAGGCTATTTCACGTATCTTGTTGGACTGGAAAACATCCCATGCCTGATTTTGGCGGAAAGGCTAAACTTCCACGCAGCTCTTGTAGCTGTTAAGTTAACAAATGCATAACCTTTGTTGGACCCTCTTCTGCACCTCATCAAAACTGTTGTTTGTGTAGAGCCAGTAATTTTTGGCTTTTGTGAACTAATACAGATGTGAGTGATCTCAACCAAACCCAACAATAAATAATTCAACTGGACAAAAAGCCGCGGAAAATTGAAGATCAAATGCATAAATGGAACGTACTCAAAGTCAACAGGCAGATAAAGAAAATCAAAAGCTGACACAATTGTGTCCTTGATAGAGTCATAGTTTTGAAGCTTTGCTTTTTCATTCTCCATCATGCAATGACTGTCAAGAAATTCCATTAACATTTCACAACTGCAAGAAAAGAAGTGGAACAAGAGGACGTATTAGAAGCAATGTTGGAGCGATTATAAATGACGAACTACAAATGCTATTGCAGCAAAAAATAAATAATATCATGACTAATTTTGAACCGGGTTAGTGTTGATACAAATTCACAATACTTCTTGATTAAACCTAAAAGAGAAGCGCTACTGAAGAACCCCTCTACAGTCATAGACACAAGAGGAGAAAGAGAGAGAGCGATATGAAGAACCAGATACGTGTATCTATTGAGAATGTTCGTGATCATGACTGTGGTATCTTAGCCATCAGGCAACACAGGATGCTTCTTCCTAGAATTATCACCCCCACAAGACCTCACATTTCTTCCTGTATAAGGATAGTGCCTCTAGCGATTTCTACCACTTCCATTAGACTTGGCTCTCAAATATTCCTTCTTGGCGTGTTTCTTTTCATGCCCTCAATACCTTCTCTCCCATTAAAAGAACCATGATATCTGCTACAGTCCCCTCTCTTTTTGCTTCCTGCGCCAATACTTGTAGTCACCACCTGTTGCATCTCCTCGGCTTTGGGCCCATCTTGGGATTGCACCATTTGCGTTTGCACAGACAGTGCCAGAATAGGGCTTGGCTTGGTTAATACTGTAGAGACCACGAGATCATGGTTGTGTGATATACCACATTGTGCATTGCTAGGATGTCCATAATCAGTCACTTTTATAAGGATAAGGATGAGAATGAGATGGTCCTGAAGTAGATTAGTAGTAAGAAGATGTGTTTCGATTTGTTGCTGAAAAGATTGGTGAATTTGGCAGATATTGGTGACTATAGTTAACAACATTATGTGAAGGTGCAACAATGTTTTGCAGGTTAATTAGGTAAATGTGAGGAAAGAACTCAGGTGCTTCTGGGCTCAAGGTGCTAATTTGAGTAGAAGACAAGGCAACCATTGATAACACCGAATCGAGACTAGTTTTTCATGGAGAGAGCAATGTTTGAAGAATGGCGTGTAGCAAACACAGAGCAGAGAGAGGTGCTAGCTAGGTCATGTTCGATGCTTCTTTAGGGGTGGAGCCTCAAGATGATGAAAAGAAATTATACGTTATACATTATTTTATACTTAGAGCTAACACAAGAGTTACTTTTATTGTTCACGAAAACACTCTTCACTCGCAATTAAAAAAAAATATATTCACTTTTGTTCTTAGTATCAATATAGCGACGTGATTTTTTAAAAAAATTATTTTTTTTAATTTTATTTATTATTAAAAAAGATGATCAATAAAAACTTTTTTCAATTAAAGAAAAATTTAGTTTAATTTTCAGGAAATTTTTTTATTTTAAGTAAAAAATATTTAAATTGTAAAAAATTTAGAAATGACATATTATTTATTTATTATATCAAATTTGATACTCAAACTTTTGATTGCTATATATTTTGTTTTGAATTTTATTTTTCAATTTCACTTCTTAAAATTTAATTTTTATATTAATTATGATCCTTATTTTTATAAAAAAAATTTCTCTTAATATTTTTTTAATTAATTTTTTTTATTAAATTTGATCTTTATTCTTTTTATTGTTGTTTATTTTATTTGAAATAATTTATAATATTATAATTATTTTTTTATTTCATCGTTTTTAACTTTTTTATCTATTAAATTTGATATTTATTATTTTGATTGTTATTTATTTTATTTGAGATAATTTATAAAATTAATTTATTTATTTTATTTTCATTCTCATTCGACTTTTTAATTTGTAAGATTTGTTACTCATTATTTTAATAAACTTGAAAAAATATTAATAGATTATTTTACAACTTATTTTTTATAATACTATCAAACATTAGAAAATACTTTACCTTTTAGGAATTCATTTTTTAAGGAAATCACTTTTCATAAAAAAAACTAATTTCCAGCAAATAAATGGAGACTTACACTTATTTTTTACACAATTAAGCCCTATTAAAACCAAATTAGAATTGAATTGCAAGTTTTTTTTTTAAGGAATCGATGAATCGAAAGAAATGAGACTAAAGTGAAAAAAGCAAGAAAGATAGGTGATAGTTTTAAAAATGCATTTGAATCGAAAGAAATGAGACCGAAGTGAAAAAAGCAATAAAGATAGGTCATAGTTTGAAAATTTCTTTCAAAAATTCATTGAATTCCCCATCTTTTTTATTTATTGGGTTATCGATCCCTAGGCTTTTACAAAATTAAATTGTGATACCAAACTTCATTTTAATTATTTTTTAATATTTTGTGGTTGGAGAAGAGAGAGAAGCTTACTAGATTATAGCTTAGAGAGAGAAAGTGTATGTTGGCAGGGAATTCGATCGCCAAAAAGTTATTCTTATGTCAAATGGTTTCATATGATGAGAAAAGTTAAAATTATATATTATTTTACTTTGAAAACATCTAAAATTTAAATCTAAGTTTAAAAAGTTTTTTCATTTTGGGTGGATTTTGGATTTTAGAATGATTTTTTATGTTTCTCGTGGTTATGGATTGATTTGTCAAGGCTTATAAAGTGTCTCCTAAGTGTTCTGAGTCAAAATAGATAGAAGATAGGGTTTTGAAATAAAAAAAAACAATCTTATTTTTTCAAGCACTATAATGGCTGAATTTTGAAAATAAACAAACATGTATCATATGCTAATCCATTAGTTGATATGTTTTTAAAATAAATTTTAGGTTTATGTTTTATTAGTTTGTGGTGATATTTTAATGATATTGAATATGTTTAATTTTTAAAAAGGTAGGAATGGTTCCACTGTGATTTTTTTTTTTTTATATAAATTAATTTTTTTTAATTATATTATTTTTTATATATGCATCCTTGCATTTTTTTTAATTCATTGAATTTTATATGTGTTAGTTTCTATTATAATTTTTATATGTTTTTACATTATAAATTTATTTTGACAAAAAAATCATTAAACATAACAAAATAAATTATCCGTATTGCGATGTTAAATATTTTAATCTCATTTATTATGTAATTTTTTAAAACTTATCAGTATTAGGTTGGTGTTTTACTTTTCAAATGTATATTTTTTTATAATGTAGATAAATAAAAAATAGTTTTAGAAAAAAAATAATCTCATCAAAATTTATAATATGGTTCACATGTTTGACATGCTAGCTCATGTTACCTGGTTTATAAATTTGACGAATTCATCCACAAACCATATATGTTTTTTGTTTTTTAGTTTGTTAATCATTTTTAATAATTTTTTTATTTTAATTTTATTTTTCAGTATTTAATTGGTTGGAAAATGAACTGCTTGATTTATTTATTTTGCTTTTCTTATGATTATTAATGTATCAAATAAGTTTTTATTTTTAGTTTGGAGTTTAATTTTATGATCATATATTTTTATTATATATATATAATTAAATTAAATGAAGTTGATGACACGGTTTGCTTTGAACTAAAATCAATCTAATATATTATTATCTGAATATTTTTTATTCAAAAAATTATTGTTTTGAAATTTTGTTAAAAGTTAAGTTATTTTTTTACTCGTTAACAAATTAATTTGATTCAGATTAACTAACATCTAATTTATTTTAAAATTCAAACGGTAATTTTTTAAAATTATTTTATTAAACTAGATTTAGAAACCTTTTGAAAATATAGTTCAACCCATATTTTCAAAAGTTTAAAAAGAATTATTTAAAATTATTATATTTTTAATTTTTTTTATATGCTGATATTAAAAATAATTTTTAAAAATTAAAAAAATATAATTTTAAATAAAAAAATATTTTAAAAAATAATTATAACCACATTCATAAATATACCTTTAATAACATAATTAACAAGTTATTGACACTTTCGAAAATCGGTGAATTAGTCTCATGATAGCAAGAGGAGGGAACAACTATTAATGAGAGGGCATGATTGAAGAATAAACAATTAAATATACGCTGGCAGTTGATATCTTTTGCCAGCGTTTGATGATGTTCTCGCTGCAGCTTTATTTTGTACTCAAGTTCTTTTTAAGAATTTTGCTGCATAATCTGCTACAGAAGCCAGGAGCCTAGATTTCTCTCCGCTTATAACTTTATTGAAACGTCAATTTTATAGTTTCTTCACCAATTGATGACTTACAACAAGAAGTAAAACAACACAAACTAGATGTGTGGTGGCGCTGGGGGCCGACCCTATTTTTTGATCTTAAAGGGAGAAAAAGAAGATGGAAGTATTAAAAAGGAAATTAGAAGCTCAAGTTATTGACATGGGTAACTAAATCCATTTAAATTTGATGATGTGAATAAAAAAAACTGCAAAGAAAAAAAATACAAATTCATCCAGTTAACTTATAAAAATCAGGATAATCTTGCGAGAAATAAATTAAAATTTTAACTATTAAACAATTTAATATTAAAAAATAAAATTAAAAAAAACAATGAAAATAAAGTTAACTTAACTTATTAACCTTGCGACGATGTGTATATATATATATATAATTGAGATAATCTGATAAAAAAAATAAAGATCAACTTCTAATAAATTAAATATTAAAAGATAATATTGAAAAAATAATAGAGAACCAAAAAAAAGGAGATCAGTCTGTGTTAATATTTAAAACTCATGATTAACCTCATTGAAAACAAACGGGAAAAAATAATGAAGAAAATTTGAAGAAGAAAAAAGCAATAACAAAATCATAACAAAACAAATAATAAAAAATAGATAAAATTTGACACAAAAATAATTTAAAATTAAATATTAAGTATGGATGGCAATGAGCATCTGCATGTTGAATTTCTTGATATTTATATTCTACATGTTACCCACCGGGTAAAAAATTTAAACATCTATAAACTATCGATTGGATTTAGGATATTACATGGGTATCAATTCTTGGGCTATTATTTATTTTTTAATAAAAAAAATTTATATATTTGAATTTTGTGTTTGTTAAATTATAAAATTATATATCATATTGCATTAAGAAAATAAAAACAAAATTGAAGAATGAAATGCTAAAAATAAGGATAAAATAATAAATAAATAAAATTAAATGATAAGGGATGAAATAAAAAAAACTAACTTACATAAGATATAAAAATAAAATAGGTAAAAATAAAAAAAATAAAGATTAAATTTAAAACAAATACTAAATAAAATCAAATGATAAAAAAATTAAAAAAAAAACTAACCAACAAAAGATACAAAAGATAGAAGAGTAAATAGGTGAAAATAAAAAGAATAAGAACCTCATTATATATATATATATAAGACATATGAAAAGAAGCTCTTATACCTTTCATAAGAGATGAGAGAGAAGAAAGGAAGTCACAGCAGCCATAATATCCATTATTTGTTGACACACGCAACACCATTTAAAAGCTTTTGATAAGCATCATAAAAAGTGATGTTTAATTATTAAAAAAGCTTGCACCTACCACATGAAAGGCACATGTAGTGTCTTCTCCTACAAGTTTTGTTTTTTAAATATATTTTATATACATTAAACGACTCAATTGCTTTTAAATCTAATTGACAATTCCAAATAATGAAAACACCCCTGGATCCAAGTTTAAAGAAAAACAAAATTGCAAGGTTAGTTAAGTAATTGCGGTGTTAAAAAGAAAAGCCTGTTGCCCCATATTATAATTTTTGTTTCTAAACAATAGACTAGCAATTTCATTGCACAATCAAGATCAATTTATCCCCAGATAAATTAATAATGCCAACAAAACCCCATAAAAATACTATTTTATTCCAAAAAAACCCGCCCTTTCCTTTCAGTCATGAAGAGCAAAATTATTAATATATTATATCAATCCACAATACACTTGAGTTTTGTTCCACCATGAAAGGGTGATTAAGCTTAGTTTTTTTTTTTTAATTTGTCATAGTACTATTGTTTGATGTGTTTCGCCCTTTTTATTTTTCAACAAATGGGGCTAAAGCTCAATACAAATGGCTCGATTGCATGTTTGACACCAATATTATTTGTTTTTATGAGATTCTATATTAAATTTCTAGCCTCCATACCTCTTGCTGATTAGCAGTGTTTACGGGTTTTTTTTTTTTTTTTACGATCCTTGGAATTTTTTTATTAATGGTCATCGCACTCCATTATCTATTAGCAACAGCTCCTCTTCTACTCAGGCGAGAATGACTGGTTCGAAAAGGGGGGGGGGGGGAAGAAAGGGAAAATGATTGTATTATTAATTGGAGAGCTCAGAGATTAGGGCAGTGGTGGCCCGTTATTTTTTAGACCAATACATGGCCTGCAGGCCCGTCTGATCCAACCAAGCTCGAAAGGTATTTACAGGACTTTTTATCTGTAGAAGTTTGGCCCATGAGAAACCTATTTGTATATTTTCTCTATCGAATTCGAAACATTCACTGCTCAAATTTCGTCCCTCGCACATTTTTTGCTGAGCATTTTCTAGCTTTGTTCCCACCTTTCTCGACAACTGTTGTGTTGAGCACCCTTCAATGCCAGTAATGCAGCTCCACAGGGAGCCTCTGTTTGCATTACCCGACTCGGAGGCAGGCCAAGTGCTCTCTCTCGTATCTTAATCCATTTTTCGCGGCATTCATTTCATTTGTTTATAAAGTTTGCAAAAAGCTTGCGAGCCACCCTGCGTCCACACGATGGGGGAGCTGCCAAGGTCGCGAGTCCATTGAGATAAGGCTTGTAAGACTATAAACCAGCCTTGTTGGGAACAGAAGAACTTGCTAGCCTTGAGGTGCGACTTGTGAACCACTCTTTTTCTTCAATAATATGCATTTCTTTTAATTAGCAAAAAGGTGATAGCGGAACTTTAACATGTCGAACGCCTCGTTACCACAGAAACCCCTTGGGCAGTAAAACCCACGAGTTGTGGGCCACAACAGTCCAGGCCGTCGTGTTCGAGGAGCTCAGTCATCTACCAATGTACATGATACAACGAGAAACACAAAAATATCCAAGGGCTCGTTCAGAAAATATGTGTATTTTTTTAATTTTTTTCTTTTATGTTTTTAAATTTTTGATATCCTAATATAAGAATAATTTTTAAAAAATTTAAAAATTATTAAAAATACTTTAAAAAGTAATTATTACTACATTCTCAACACTCTTATAATTTACAAGTCTGTTTAAGTTCCTGGGAAGACCAAACCCAAGCTACTCTGCCATTCCATTTCCATAAATAAACTGCTGAGGCTAAAATACCCAAGAAGAATAATTACCATTTCTATTTCCGGTTAATTGACCTCGCGGGTTTTATAGGGTTGTTTGTAAATGAGAGAAGGAAATTTCAACCAGTTTTGGAGTATAATAGTAATTTTTTATATTAAAATAACTTTTTTATTTTTTAATATATTGTTTTTTTATCACCATAACAAAACAATTCAAAATATATAAAATAATAATTTTTAATAAACAGGAGTTGATTAATAACCCAAAAACATAATTCCATTCAACTTCAATAAATTTATCGAATTTAGCAACTTTTTCCATTAATATTTTTATACATAGAGATAGTAGGATAAAGATTGTGTTTTAAAATATTTTTTATTTTAAAATATATTAAAATAATATTTTTTTAAAATTCATATCTTATATAGCATATTAAAATTAAAAAATAATTAATCATGTCAAATATCTATTTAATGATTAATAAGATATTTAGATTATGTTACGGTTTAATATATTTAAAAATATATTAAATAATATTTTATATTTTTTAAAAAATTATTTTTGATATTATATCAAAACAATCTAGAATATTTATAAAATAATTTAAAAATATATAAATAATTAATTTTAAATTAAAAAAATAAATCTTCTAACAAAAGGCGTTTGACTCCGTTCCCAATATGAAGTGGAACTCTTGCCCCACGTGTCAACATATTCATGCCTTGGGAGCACATGAGCAACTTGTACGGCACAGACAGAGTGGAAATGACAGGTAGCTACTTCACCGCACAATCACGACTCACACAAGACATGACCCAAAGAACCCACAATCATACACATCTCCAGGTCCACATAAAAGGTTGCATGTGCCAATCAAGCCTTACAAAAAAGATGTCAATCGCAAACGCATACATCTATCTTTGCTTGTACTCTTGTCAGAAATTAAGTCGTTTGCAGGACAGAAGGCGCATATAGAAAAGAGTAGCTTCAGCAAGCGAGTGATTTATCACGGAAGCTTGCATTTCTCGTGGTCCTCTTGGCGTGTTTGGAGCTGCCGATTGGAGTGATAGAGTAGGTTTTCAGACAGTGGTTGGTGGTTAGTTTAAACAAGCCCATCTCTAGAGAATCACATGTGTTGCTATTGGACCACGCAATTACACCTTACCTCTTCCCCTTTGTTCTTCAAGGCTCTTCGTAATCTATTTCATTGGGGATGGTTTTGGATATCATCATTCCATTTAGAGATTGTCTGGGAGTATAATATAAATTATTTTAAAAAATATTTTTTATTTATAGATATATTAAAATGATATATTTTTTATTTAAAAAAATAATACCAGCACATCAAAATAATATAAAAATATTAATTTAAAATAAAAAAATAAAAATTTCTTCAAAAACACTTTCAACATATAAAGATGTCACTTTTGTCTAAAACATCGCATTTGCAATTCCATTTGTTTATGTACGAAACAATTTGGTTCCTGTTTTAGTGATGTGATATCACAATTTCTTTTATTTCAATAATTACAATTTAAAATTTTTAGAATAGCTTAATTGATTAAATCTTAATTTTTTTTAGTAATTATAAATTTGAATTCTTTCAGAGTTATTTGAAATTTATATAGTTATTAATTTAAAATTTTATAAAATTAATTAATTAAAGTATGTAGACATTCATGTTAATAAAAATAAAAATCATGATTTGATGTCTTGATTGTTAATTATTTAAAAGCTACGCTACTAGTTTACAAAAATTACCAGTGTTTAGAAGCTATATTTAATTGATTTCTGATTTCCCTGCAGCTCGTGTGTGATGATATAAAATTATAATTTTATTTTTAAAGGTATATTTGGTAACGTGGTAGTTGTTATTTTTAAAATAATTTTTTATATTAAAATATATGTTAGTAATTTTTTTATTTTTAAAAAATATTTTTAATAGTAACACATTCAAAATATATAAATTATATTAAATTTTAATAAAACATTAATTTTTAAAAAACTATAAATTGAACCGCACTTTCAATTCATTCCTCACTTGCTCTGCCTACCTGACAACATGGACTGAGTAGATGGTTGAATTCTATGACGATGTACTGCCAAACTGTCAGGCATTCCTGCGCGTGTCCAGACAATATAACAGTAGAGGCGATTGCGCATTTTGCTTTTCATCGACGTGATTATTCTTGATTTTTATGTTGCAACGCGGACGAGAATAGGAATTGCCACCTGAATGCTCCCATGATCGTAAATATTATTAGAGTAATTGATTGTTTTAAATTATATTTGATGTTGTTTTATAAAAATATTTTGAGTTTAAAAATATATTTAAATTATATTAAATTAATGTCAGAATTAAAATTATATTAAATTTTAATTCTAACAGGACAGAAAATTTATCAATATATTCCAACAATAGTTTATTGATTATTCAAAATAGCAAAGGATAACAAATTTTAAATAAATAAATTGCAATTTTATTATTCCGGGCTTCGATCACGGAAAATCTATTAATATATCCTAACCATAATTTGATTTTATATACTCGGTTTTATGCTTATAGCATATGCTAAATTTTTGTTTTAATTATATTGCAAGTATGGAGATTGCTTGTCTAATTTTAAAACAGCGACCATGACTAAATTACAATATACTCAATAAATTCTATTGTGGTTTCTTAGTTATGTTTCTAATCTTTTTTTCTTCGTAGCCTCTTCACTGAAGTTACTGGTTCCATGACCAGATGGTATGCCCGCAAATAAAAGCCCACGACACTTATTGAACTGTTATGCACAAGGATATCAATTTTGTTTGTTTTAGACGGGCTAGTGTATTTTTTAAAAATTATTTTTAATTTAATAGTTTAAGTTATTGTATTAAGTTTTATGATATAATTGTTTTATATTAGAGGTGATTATTTTCTATTAAATTCAGTTTTTATCAAAAAAACAGTAATCAAACCAGTATTTTTAAAAATATAAAACCAGTTCCGGTTCAATTTGATTATTTTATATTAAAAACTAAAAATTATATTGTTTTTATGTTGTTTTTGTAATTCCTAATGGGGTTGATTTTAGTCTGACTTGATTTTCTAGTTTATAAAACTAATCCGGACATGTTGTTTTCAAAATTCTAATTGGTTTAATTATTTTTTCTTGTTATTTTTCTAGGTTTTTTATTTTATTGATTTAATTAGTTTTTTAGTTTTTTTCTCGCTTCTAATTTATATTATTTTCTAGCATCCTTCTCAAATGAGAACACTACCCACCCCTAATTTATATCACTTTCTAACACGCTCTCTCAAGTAAGGACCCTTTAAACTTTAAACCTGCATGGACTTATATTATTAAATGCTTGATTTTTATCAGATAAATATAAATTATGAGATTTGAACCTGTGATCACTTAATCATTAAAAATTTGATACCGTATTAAATGATTATCTCAGTCCAGTGGTTTCGGTTGTTATGTAATGATTTTAAATATAATTTATATCATTTTCTAATATATATTTTATTTTAGTTAAAAAAATAGTGTAAATTCCAACTCACTCGAAATCTCAAACCGTTATGGAAATTTCACCTGTAATGTTTAATATCTATTCTAGCTAAATAATATTTTGTTTTTTTAGTTTATTTTAAGAAAAATCTATATTTTTTCTCTAATTTCATCCCATGTGTCATAATTTATATTACAGACTTCATCAATTAACCTAGTTGACCTGAAATTTTTCACTTGTTTATTTTTAATTTTTTTTCTTTAGCTTTATCATTTAATAACTTTAATATTTGATTGATTATCAATTAAGTTTTTTTTACCTTTTTAGTTTTTTTTATCAAATTATCATAATCTTGTGACCCAATGCATGAATTTAGCGAGTTAATCTAAATAGATTTGAGTCGTTTGATTATATCATTTTTTAGATTGATTTTTTATTGATTCAATCACTCAACAATGAGTTTATTGAGAATCAAGTTTCATAATTTATTTTAATTTATTTTATTTTAGGTTACCGTGAATTTTAATTTTTAGCTCACTTTGATCCAAGTCGATCCATAATGTTATCGTCTTATTTTTTTTAAAAAAAATACATATATTTTTTAGTAAAGCTATATTTTTACTATTTATCCAACTTGTTTTTGAATTCATCAAGTTAATTGAGTTATATTGGTTTAATTTTATTTTTTTACTTGTATTTAAACTTTAAATTAAATAACTTTAAATTATGTGTGTTAAATGTATATATAACATTATATTCAGCAAACAAATATAAATAGTAAAAACTCAAAATGATACCCAGAAAATTTTAAAACTAAAACATAACATTTTAATTGAAAAAATATAACACTAACTAGAAAAGAATTGAAACTTAGACTGACACACATGGTTATGACCGCAACATGTTTTTTACCATTGAACCCGGGCAACTGGAATTCAAATATCCGAGTAAAAAGTTAAAATCTCCAAGGTCAGAAAGACTATACGAAACATCCATCAACACTGCATTAATTTATATTAAAAGTGTAGATAGATAATGATTATTAGCATTAATAATTTATATTAAAATTTATAAAAATAAATAAATAAATAAATAAAATCCCATGAAGAACATAAAAATCATAATAATTCTTTACTTATATTCATCTGAGTTAAGCTTTAGGATAATAATAATAGTTAATTAAATTTGTGTTTATTAAGATTTAATATATAGTTAAATTTAATTTTATCGGGTCTAAAAATAAGCTAGACTTATATTAGTTAAGCCTAACATTTTGCCCTACATAATTATATCTATATCGAGTTAATATCTTTTTTAATAATGAATACTAGAATTAAAATTATATTTATATTTATCCATAATGAATAATTTGTTGCAGTGTCCAGTTTGGTTTCAGGAGAATGCCAAGAGAGGCTGCAAGCAAACGAGTACGAGAAACTTGAAAATTTATGTCCCACTGCAGTAATAATTAATAATAGTTTTTGTATAGATATTATTAAGTTATAAAAACACGTGCCAAAAATAAAAGACAAAATCACATTTTATCCCATTAGAACGATCAGAGTATTTCAATTTACACTTAATTTTTTATCATGCCGATGATGCTTAAAAATATTAAGAATAAGAATTATATGTTTAATAATTAGTTAATTTTTTAGTTATAATAATTTGATATATTTTTCTAACTTAAAAACTGGTTAGTATTTACAAAACTTCTACTTAATAAATATTTAAATAAATACCTATAATGAAAGAGAAAATCAGTGATATTATACAAGTAATATGAGTTTTTATATATATATATATATATATAAACCTTTCAACGAACACAACCGGGAATATCATATTGAAATAAGCAGCAGTCTGTCGGGACTTCCGAAAATTTCCCAGAGACGGTAAGCTCATGGCCCTTTCCAGCTCTTGATAGACTACGGGACGTGGATTATATGAGAACACGTTAAAGATATTGTTTATGCCGTGGCTTACTCTTATCCCGGAGCGCGGGCTTATCTTGGAGTATGGTATAGATTATATTTTAAAATATATTAAAATAATATTTATCTATTTTAAAAAAATTATCTCTAACATTAACATATAAAATAATTTAAAAGTACTAGAAAAAATAATTCAATTTTTTTGATGAACAGAGTTTTGGCCGTATTAACAAACACCCGTTTGATAACTTGCCCATATGTATATGTATATATATCCTTTATTTTCTTATAATATTCCTTTTCTTTCACCATCGAATCCTCTTATTTCATGACATCACGACACGAAATATTATCTACTCCGTAAGGTGACAAGTCGTCATGTTACATAGTCCCTCCATTTAATATATGTAATAACTAGATCACTGCCTGATTAGCGAGCCCTAAAAAAGGGTTGGTGTTGAATTACAAGTAACCCACATGATACCCAAGCCACGGATGGCGAAAAGATGTGAGCTCCACGAAGCCAGCGGGACAAAAATAAAATATATAAAAAATAAAGTTAATCAATCCTTCCAGTAACATTTAAGTCAATTAGAAAAGTGAATGGCTGTCCGCAGTCTAGATTTATTTATTTATTATTTATATAAAAAAATTTAAATATTCATGAATTAATTCCTATTTAAAAATTACTCGCCCGTCTATTCAGATAGAGTCAGTATTTGTTAGGTCCGGATTAAATTATCATCATTGTAAAATCAATCTTTGTAGTAGTTATTTTTTAAAATATTTTTTATTTAAAAATATATTAAATAATATTTTTAAATTTTAATAAAAATTTAAAACAATTATTTAAGAAAAAACTCACCAACCACATAAAAAAATCAGCCGAAGTCAACCACTAAAGTCCCTCCCATCCTGTTTTAGATATCTATAATTAATTATTTTGTTTGTTTCACTGATTCAACTCTGATTAGCGATTATTTGTACGTTCTTGTGGCTCTCTAATTTGTCGTAATCATCATCTCGCTATAATTCCCGCTCATTTTTATTTCCTTAATTTCAAACTGTCCCTGCTGCGCGGGTCCATCTTACCAATTAATACTTCCACGCGCCACCCTTGCCACGTCACCCTACACAGTAAATATTTCTCACCCCGAGTAAAAAACACTGGATGGCACTGCTTCGCATCTGTAGTATACTATTTTTGTCAAATGCAACCTCAAACTATAAAAACATGCAATTAAGTCCCTGGTCCACGACTTTGTCTAACCCCCTCGTCTATAAAAACATGCCATTCGTCCTGTCAACAATTTTAAAAATCCAGGACTGATTCATAATTAGAACAGGAGACCGAATATACCCTTGAAATCAAATAAATCATGTAAAAGTATAGCAAAAGGTTAGCTTTCATGGTGGCCTTGTAGTCTTGTAAGACATGACCAAGATTGCTTTGCAGTGATGATTGATATTTTTTTAAAATATTTTTTTATTTATATTAGTATATCATAATTATTAAAAAAATATTTTTAAAAATATTATTTTATTATATTTTAAAAATATATAAAAACAGAAACCATGATGACCTCTATATATTATTATCATTATTTTAATTAATATGGATATTTGAGTTAGTTTATATATATCTTGATTAATTTTATAAATTTTAAAGTTAATAATTATATACATTTTTAATAATTTTAAAATTTATAACACTCGAATCGATAATTTTTAGAAATAAATTCGCTCCAAACTTAACAAATTAAACTATATTTTTAATATTTTAATTATATTATTATTATATAAACAAGATGCGGTCTAATATTAGAATCAGGTCCATGTCAATTTATCGATTGAGGATATAACAAAAGCAACTGTCAACAATTATTTATCAATTCACAATGTTTAAATCAATTATTGAGATTATAGGTAGGTTTGCTATCAGTACCTTTGGATTTAACATTTAATAGCTATATTTAATTTTATCCTTCGTCCTGTATTTTTATTAGTTTTTAAAAAAACCCACTCATATAAAAAAAATATAAATATGGCATGTTGAATTACATGTTTACCTTACGATGGTTTGAATAACACCATGAAATGTCATGATAAATTTTTACATGTTACCTCAAAAAAGGAAATAATAATTTTTTTGGATGAATTGCTAAATCTTGAAAAATTAAAAATGAGAAAAAAATTGAATAATCACGTGAAAAAGACATCTGTAATTACAAATTTAAACCTGTATTTCTTCAATTAAGATATTTTTTTGTGACTAGTAAATTTAATTTATTTTTAATTTTTAATTTATATAAAAAATAAAAAAATAATTTAAACAACTAAAATGAATCGACTTTATAAATCTAATAGAGTATGTATTTGAATTATTTATAACTTGTATTGTGATAATAATTTTTTTAAGATGTATTAAAATAATATTTTTTAATTTATATTTTTTTGAAAATAAAAAAATAATTTAAGATGAAAAATAAAAAAAATTTGTTTTAAAAAAACAAATAGAATATTTTTTTTCAAGTCCCTGATTGCAGAAGATTTAAATGCAGGCCCAATATGACAGAAAGACACACTACAAGGACGTAAAATGTCACCCAACCCTCAAAAAAACACAACGAAAATTTCAAAAAAAAATTTAAAATACAGAAACCGATCGTTCTCAATCCGTCTCCCTCTCTCCCATACTCACAGCAAAGCCTATTATAGAAATCAAAATCAACATCCCAAAGCCGCGCGCCCCTCCCCCTCCGGGCGCTCTGCAACTCTTTGTCTTCAAGTAGAAGAAACAGTCTCTCTCCGTTGCTTCTCTACTTTCATTCCTCTCTCATCCTTCTTCACTTACTTAAAGTATCAAATCCATTAAAAAAAAAAAAAGACCACTCACAATGTTACTCTCTTTTTTTGCAGCAGATACCATGTGACCTTACCTACTCTCTCTCTCTCTCTCTCCCCCCCTCCCCCTCCACCGAGTCCGCTTCCCCTTGACGACTCACCGAGTCAACTCGACTCGACTCAGCCCAACTCCACTTCAACTGAACTGAACATACATTTTTATTTTATTTTTCTCCCGGAATGGCGTCATCTTCCAGAGCGAGAAGCAGCTCTCCCTTCTCGTGTCGAAAACCGTCAAGTCCTTACTCTTCAGCTTCTTCAACAACATCTTATAATAACAGGCTAATGCCACGTTCGTGCTCGACTTCTGCTTCTTCATTTTTCGGTTCGCGATCCGTGACGCCGAGTCGAGATCGGTCTGATTCAATGCACTACGGCCTCTCACACGGCGTTGGTGCTTATGGTGGTAGTCTGAATCGGGTTGGGTTCGGGTCGGAGGAGTTGATTGCTGAACCGATTGATGAACCGAGGAATGGTGGTGATAGTATTTCGGTTACGATTCGGTTTAGACCGTTGAGGTAATGGTAGATCTGAGGGCACCAGATCAGATCTTGAATCAGTTTTGTAATTTGAATTTTCCAGGGTTAAGTATCCTGATTGGGATGTGTTTGGATGCAGTGAAAGGGAGTTCCAGAGAGGAGATGAAATAGCATGGTCCGCGGATGGAGATAAGATTGTTAGGAACGAGTATAATCCAGCTACTGCTTATGCATTTGGTAATCAATTATTGAATTTGAATTTCTTAATTAATTGAGTTAAATGAAAATGTAAATGTAAATGCGAATTGATTTGTATTGGCAGATAAGGTGTTTGGACCGCACACAGCCTCTCAAGAGGTTTATGAGGTTGCCGCAAAACCTGTGGTCAAGGCTGCAATGGAGGGTGTTAATGGTATGGTATTGATCGAGATTTGACAATCAAGTAGCATTTCTTTATTCTAGTAGTTGTGTTTGATTAATCAATGTTCATTAATTTCGAGTTTTTCTCTGACAATGCAGGAACTGTTTTTGCATATGGTGTTACTAGTAGTGGAAAGACACATACTATGCATGTAAGATTAGTTCCTCCCTGTAACTTTACCTTGGTGCAGTTTTTGTTTGGAGATTTACTCCAAATCTCCCAGGATAGTAAAAGCTGATTATGATTGTAGTTATGAATAATTAAAATTGTCAAGATTACCCCTATAGTGATTGTTTATGGTAGTGCAGGCAAAGTGCTTTGCTGATGTTTTGTTTGCATCAGAAGAGCATTTTATTGTATGAGAAGTCTATGGTGATCCATTTTATTGATGACTCCTTTTTTGTATATCGCAACTCCTCACTCTACTAAATCTTACTTTGTTATTTGCAAAAGCTATAACCATATGGAACGCTTAAAGTGCAATGATTTGATGATCTGTTGAGGAGTATTACTGAGGAAACTGAAAGGTGTTGGTCATTTTAATGTCTCCTTTGTATGAAATACAAATACTCTCATTTGTTGCTTCCACAGGTTCTCCCATGGTTTCCCTCTTGCTCTTATAGCCATATCTATGACTTCATTTGATGCTCAAACCTGTTTCATTGGATGCTCAAACATGTTTATCCATCTTTTTATATCCAGGAATTAGGATCACATTACTGAAGTATTTTCAGAGACATGGCAGTTTCATCCTGCACTGTAATTTATCACTGAAGTTGATTCTTTTGTTATGTATTATGTGGCACATATGTAAACATCTCTATCTTTATGTTTTCCTTTTCTTCTGGCTAGCTTTACTTGTTTTAGTTCGTTATCGCTAACAAGTTTTCAGCTTTGTTGTTTTTGACTTATTTCTCATAATCATAAATGCAGGGAGACCAAAATTCTCCTGGCATTATACCACTTGCCATAAAGGATGTTTTCAGTAGCATCCAAGATGTAAGTGTTTCAAAAATACTCTGCTCAATATATTCTCTGCAATGCTGGTTAGCTGTGTATTGCTTGGCTTTTATCATCCAAGCATCTGAGTGTGTATGCATGCATGTGGGCGGTTAACACTGTCATTACACTTAAGTATAGATAGGTGTTATTGTAAACCTATGTTGTTTGATTGTTTTCCCCTATATTTAATCTTTTCAATTATCTACCTCTTGATCAAGTATGGATAACACTGCCTTTTCACTTCAGACTCCAGGAAGAGAGTTCCTACTACGCGTGTCCTATCTTGAAATTTACAATGAGGTTAGAGTCACTATACTATAAATTTGAGAAACAGCACTTGAGTGTACCCACAACAAGTTGAAACTATTATTGCCATCTTAGTGAAAGTTGTCTGATTTATGCTTTGACTTATGCTTCTGATATCAGGTGATAAATGACTTGCTTGATCCAACAGGTCAAAATTTGCGTGTCAGGGAAGATGCACAGGTGTTGTGCTTAGCTTTTATGGATTTGCTTAAAAAGCTTTGTAGCATGAACTTTCTTACCATGGAAAAAATTATTATTTAATGGATCTAATATATTGGTTTACAAATACTTGTACTAAGTTTTCCAGGGCACCTATGTTGAGGGTATAAAGGAAGAAGTGGTTTTATCTCCCGGGCATGCACTTTCTTTCATTGCTGCTGGAGAAGGTACCTGTATATGCATACCTATTTGATATTTTCCTATGTGTTTCATGCAAGCACACTCCTAAGTTTTTGATTGGTATTTGGTATTGCAGAGCATCGCCATGTTGGTTCAAATAATTTTAATCTGTTCAGCAGCCGAAGTCACACCATATTCACTCTGGTAAATAGTCCATAAGCTGATGAAATTGAGCATTCTGTTAATAGTTAGCATTTTTATACATTTTTATGGAGTATATATATATCAAACTATTGGTCAGAAGTAGTCATATCTTAGCCTTCACCACCTCAATAGGTGCATCATCTGCTTCACATTCTTGTCATTTCGACCTTAGTTACTCTGATGCTGTGCCTTATTTCACAGAAGATTTTTTTTTATATTTCATTTTTTTTCTAATTCACTAGTATGCCTATGCATTTGCAGATGATAGAAAGTAGTGCCCACGGAGATGAATATGACGGAGTGATTTTCTCTCAACTTGTATGTTGCATTGAATTGATACTATCAGGAAAAAAACATTGATCCTTCTTAGCTGCATGGCTCATATTCTTCTCTTTTATGTCTCTTTGTAGAATTTGATTGATCTAGCTGGATCTGAGAGTTCCAAAACTGAAACAACTGGAATAAGGAGAAAGGAAGGATCTTACATAAACAAAAGCCTTCTAACTCTTGGAACTGTATGTACCTGTAATTTTATATGCAATCATCTACCATGTTTTTCATTTTATTTGTATTTGTCTACCAGAAACTGCTTGCAGAATAAACAAGTCAAAGCCTTCAGATACATGCAATAATTGCATAAAATGTGGTTGATTATCTGATGATTTATGAGACCACCTCGAGGATGGTCGAAAGTGTTTTTGGGACATTAAGCTTATCTCAAACATGAGTCAATGAATGAACTCACAATGCTCCTCTGTTTGCGTGCTGAGTCTGTTGACACTTAAAGTGCAACTACTGACTTTTTTCATTAAGAGGATGTTGAGACTTTTAAGCTTCTGAATGTTTAGATGTACATGGCCATATCATTTCAATGTCTGTAGTTGACTACATGGTTCCTTTCTAAAAGGTGATTGGAAAGCTGAGCGAAGGAAGGGCATCTCATGTTCCATATCGAGATTCCAAACTTACACGCCTTTTGCAGTCTTCGTTGAGTGGGCATGGGCATGTTTCGGTGAGTTTGAGATATAAAAAGCATGCTATTTGTGGTCACCAAGTATACAAAATTCTACTTTGTCGTTGAAGATCATGTAATTCACTGAACATACAAGATCATTGAATGATCCATTGTGCTGTTGCGCATTGAAATGTGTATAATCTTCTAGAAACGTTTAATTTTCACATTCTCATTCCCTTTCTTTCTTTTTGATTATGGATTAAAGGTTTTACAAGTGACTGACTATACATATTCAATTACTCCTAGCCAAATTCCATTGCCTCACACACACATATATATATATATATATATATTCTTTCTTGCCTAAACCAATGCACAGCTTATTTGTACCGTCACTCCTGCATCAAGTAACATGGAAGAAACTCATAATACATTGAAGTTTGCTAGCAGGGCAAAGCGGGTTGAAATATATGCTTCACGCAATAAGGTGCAATATGAACTTAGCTTATGATATTATTCATCAACAACAATATAGTTTAATCTAAAAGGTGACTTAACCTAATTTTGAAATGATTTAACTTCCAGATTATTGATGAGAAGTCTTTGATCAAGAAATATCAGAAAGAAATCTCAAGCCTCAAGCAGGAACTTGATCAATTAAGACAGGGGATGCTTGCTGGTGTTAGCCATGAGGAGATTATGAGCTTAAGGCAAAAGGTTTTGAAATTTTTTCTTGTTTTCTTATTTTGAATATTGTTGTGCTGTTTTCATTTTAAGGTTTTATTGCCGCTGACAAACCATACTTTGTTTTCCATTGAATAGTTGGAGGAAGGTCAGGTGAAGATGCAATCAAGGCTTGAGGAAGAAGAAGAAGCCAAGGCTGCTCTAATGAGTAGGATTCAGAGGCTAACTAAACTCATACTTGTCTCTACAAAGAATACGATTCCTGGATTGACCGATGTTCCAGGTCACCAGCCAATTCATTCTGTTGGGGAGGATGACGTGAGTTCTTTTCCTATCTGTTTTGCACACAAAAGCATGGTCTGCTAACTTTTGTTATTACCTAATTCCAAACTGGTCCTGGAATTTGAATATTTAAATATGAATGCAATCTGTTGGGGTTTGAGCTTTGGTTGTATTAGTGGAATGTAGTAGTTATAATACGAATCTGGACAATCTTTGGGTAATGTTTAGTTTTAAAATTTGTAAAGTGATACTGTGTTTTCTTAATACCTTTTATTGTCTTGCTGTGCTTTTGTATTTTCTAAATGCTTGACTTCTCCAAAAAGGCTCCCCCTTATTATTCTAATGCCCCACTACTGATCTGTCTTGTAGTTTTTTTTGGCTTTGCAATGGTTTCTTTCCATAAGATACACCCTTTGTTTAGTTTTACTAAATTTCCTTTTGGGCTGCATTCTTTTTCTTATTTTTCCATTTGGACAATTGAAGTGTGATTTTTAAGTTTTTTTTTGGTCAGAAATTGGATGTTTTGCGAGAAGGTGCTTTACTTGCAGAAAATGAGAATCAAAAGGACTCTCCATCTTCTTCTTCTTTGATAGCATCAGATCTAACTTACGAATTTAAACATAGAAGATCTTCCAGTATGTGGAATGAAGAACTCTCACCAGCTAGCAGTACTGTTACTGAATCGACTCAATCATATGAAGTTATGGGTACTTCAAAACTGGCACCAGTAAGTTATGCTAATGTTTCTCTCCGGTGCTCATCCCTAGGATATAATACCATGTACATTTTCCCTTCAGAAAGAATCCAAAACTCACTCCTCTCACCCTCTCTTTCTCATATTGGACCCTCATGTTCTTGGATTTGTCAGATTTGTCAGATTTTCTCTATGTTTTTTGCTTCCATCTCCTTTTATCATTGAATCAGAAAACCCAAGTCTCCCTTTTGCTGATTAGCACATTCATACCACAAATGCCATGTCAATCTAACATTTTTATGCCTTATTATGTCCTGGTGGTAATCCTTCCTTTGGGTGACCAGGCCAAAATTTTCATATTTTTATCAGTTACAGATTTTCTAAAGAATTGTTAAGTTGACAGAAATGTGTTGTTTCTAGGGAGGGATGACCCAAGACCAGATGGACCTTCTTGTGGAGCAGGTTAAGATGCTTGCTGGAGAGATTGCATTCAGCACTAGTACCCTGAAGCGCCTGGTGGAGCATTCTGCAAATGATCCTGATAGCTCAAAAACTCAAGTATGCTTCGCTTCTCTTGCAAAACTTTATGGTTGCGTGTGTTTAAAAATTAACTGCAAAAAGAGATGCAAGGCTATGATGATACTCTATTCAACATATCAAATAGATTGCAAGTTAGCATTGTTGTAGACCCCTCATCACTCAGTGGTGCTGGAGCCAATTCGAGATTATGTGGCTGCTGTGATTTTAAATTTTATTCGACTCCAAAGGATGTGTTTGATGCTTATCATGTACTAAA
Source organism: Populus ilicifolia (assembly GCA_015708895.1). Taxonomy (NCBI): domain Eukaryota; kingdom Viridiplantae; phylum Streptophyta; class Magnoliopsida; order Malpighiales; family Salicaceae; genus Populus; species Populus ilicifolia. Next base: position 391,082 of record SRLM01000356.1, read on the forward strand.
TGATTCATGTTCTTCTTTTGCATGTTATAAAAGGCAGTAGCTGGGAAAAACACCCTCCCCCCCTGCTTCCTTTCTGTTTTTTCACTGCGAATAATTGATTGTTATATCAATTAAAAGATCAAAAAGCAGAAGTTTTCCATTTTGGATTGCCTTATTTTTTTATAATCCAACATGTCCAATATGGCAGTTATATTTACCTGAATAGAGCTATGTGAGTGTTCATAATTTTGCCTAAAGCTCTGTTTTTCAACCGGAGATCCAGAACTTGGAGCGAGAGATCCAGGAAAAGAAGAGGCAAATGAGAGTTTTAGAACAACGCATTATTGAGAGTGGTGAGGCTTCAATTGCTAATGCCTCAATGGTTGATATGCAGCAGGTTGTTTCGCTTTCTTCTACTTTTCCCTTTTTCTTCTTCTTCTCCCTTGTATTCTTTCATTTTATCTATTTTTAGATAATAATAGCTCAACTATTTTGATTGCAATTGTGCTGGAACAGACAGTAATGAGATTGATGACCCAATGTAATGAAAAGGCTTTTGAGCTGGAGGTGAGCACTTCATATCACAATACTGTTGAAATTTTATCAAGGCTTGTGTATTCACCTATCATTCTAGTGTCACGTTAAAACCACATGGAGGCAGGCACTTATGTATCCTTAGGTAAACAATAATTGGCTCCTTGGCAAGTATGCCATTCTGAAAAATTCAGATCTATAAATATCATTCTGAGAATCTCTCAACATCACAATCTGCAGTGTATTTTTTTTTTGGTAGAAAGAGGAATCCTTTTATAATGAAACTCCCATATGCCTTTGTCTTAAGACTAGTAAATATCCCGAGGAACCAATTCACAAAGTATGTCTCCAGTTGTATATTAGTTTCAATTATCTCTAGTGGTTGGGATGGTGCTCCAACTTGCATAGATTGTAATTTTCCTTCCAATGAAATGATTTTGATTTGTTTGCAGATAAAATCAGCTGACAACCGTATTCTCCAAGAACAGCTTCAGAATAAGGTTTGACTGCCAACCCCCATCTCATTTTTGCTCTTATTTTTTTTGTTCCTTTCATTTTCTTTCATCCTGCCACTGTAATTGATGTTCAGCATCTCCTTGATGTGTTAACCTTTTCATCAGCTTGGAATGCTAGTACTTATTGTTTGTCCCCTGGTTTACTTTGTTTTAAGCTGTTATTTCTGCATGTGGTGATTATTGGCAGAGTTCCGAAAACAAAGAAATGCAAGAAAAGTTGACTCTCCTAGAGCATCGGTTGGCTTCACTCTCTGGTGATAAAGCATCAATAAACTCTGAACACAACATGTCTGAAGAATATGTGGATGAATTGAAAAAGAAAGTTCAGTCCCAGGTGATCACCAATATACTACCACTTAATAAATCTTGGATGGGTTAATTGAAAATAACTCTACTTTGGTTGTGGTCATTGTTTTTGTTTCTAGTTGAACTAGGGGTTTTGGTTCAAACATCTCATATGGAAATGGGATTATCACTGTTCTATAGTGTCAAAAACACATGCAAAAAGTTGATACCAGCTGGTAGTTCTAACTTCTAACAATGTAATTCCAAGTTTTTACTTACAGCTAAGGGACATGCTTTTGTTTTTATCTGAGCAGGAGATTGAGAACGAAAAGCTAAAGATCGGACAGGTTCAGATTTCAGAGGAGAACAGTGGATTGCGGGTGCAAAATCAAAAATTGTCTGAAGAAGCTTCTTATGCAAAGGAACTGGCCTCTGCTGCTGCAGTTGAGCTGAAAAATTTAGCTGGCGAAGTGACAAAGCTCTCATTACAGAATGCAAAATTGGAAAAAGAATTGCTGGCTGCTCGAGAATCTGTGCATTCTAGAGGTGCTGGCATGCAATCAGTTAATGGAGTTAACCGCAAGTTTAATGATGGCATAAGACATGGGAGGAAGGGGCGGTTCTCTGGCAGAGGAAATGATTTTTCAGGAATGCATTCTGATGACTTTGAGTCATGGAATCTTGATCCAGATGATTTGAAAAGGGAACTGCAGGCAAGAAAGCAACGCGAAGCAGCACTAGAGGCAGCCTTGGCTGAAAAGGAATTCATTGAAGATGAATACAGGAAAAAGTGTGAAGAGGCAAAAAAAAGGGAGGAGGCTCTGGAAAATGACTTGGCAAACATGTGGGTGCTTGTTGCGAAGTTAAAGAGAGAGGATAGTGCTATCTCTGGGATGAATGCTGATGAAAGGCATAGTGATGGTATAGATCACACTAGTGATCCCAAAGCAAATGTTGTTGAAGTTGATCGAAATAGCATCCTGAAAGAGAGAGAAGATTTGGATGCATTACAAGTTGATGAAACTCCCAAGGAAGAGCCCCTAGTTATTCGGTTGAAGGTAAACCTGAATTGTTTGATCCTCTTCTTTTCTGTCCTTTTGTTGTTTTGCTTTGTTTGTTGTATCCATCTGCTGTAATAATTCATCACTCTCTTCTAAAGTTTAACTGTTGGGGTCATTTGATAAACATCTGTTTGAGGCATGTTTTTACCTTCTACTTCTGGGATATAAATGTCATGTTTGTTCCTGAATCTAGATTGCATTTTTCTGCATGCAGGCACGGATACAAGAGATGAAGGAGAAGGAGCTCAAACAACTCGGAAATGGAGATGCTAATTCTCATGTGTGCAAAGTATGTTTTGAATCACCAACAGCAGCAATTCTTCTCCCCTGTCGACATTTTTGCTGTAAGTCAGTGAAGTTGCCTACATTTGAACTGTTTCTAACCTTTCTGCCCATCATCTGACTGCTGCTGGTTTATTTTTGCAGTGTGTAAATCTTGTTCGCTTGCATGTTCTGAGTGTCCAATTTGTCGCACAAAGATTGCAGATAGGCTTTTTGCATTTACTTGACATTGCAGCTTGCACCCTCCAAATGAAGGTCACGTATACTGGTTCTGCTCTTTTTTTTTCTTCTAATTTGCTGATAATTTAAGACTATAGGACAAATTTAGGTTCCTTAACACCTTGCCCTGTTACGGGACAAGTAGACATGGAACATGTACATGTACGTAGGAAAATTGAGGACCATCGAAATAAAATACAGGTTGCATTTACTGCGTCTTGTTCAGAGCATTTATGACGAGGCCAGCTATCATTAGCCTACATGCAGAGGCTATTGGTCCCCCATGGAATGGATCTGCTGATCCTGTGTCCTTGGACTTACATGAGTCTCGCTCATGCAACGGAAATCTCTCTAGCTATCTGGAAAGCAGACTCCTGCTAGTGTCATTCATGTGAAAATAAGGAGACAAATTGACACGCTCCCTGTTTTTCTCCTTTCCCCCGATTGCAGGGCTCTGTGGATGTTTACCTGTTCACTACATCGGTGGAACGGTGGTACAATTCTTTTATTAGTTTACTGTATGTAATTGTCAAAAAGTATATCAATATTTTGTTTCTGAATCTCACCCCTTCTTTGGGGCTGTAAAATAAGACTTGATCAAAGGTAAATAAAGAATCAGTACATTCAAGATGTTGCGTTATTTTTGAACATGCAGCAGAATGTTGTGGTTTATAACGCTGTATAGAAACAATGTATGCTTCCATGAGAAAGTGTCCTTCCCTGTGTATCTGAGCATCGCTGGCTCCTTCTGTATCTTCATTCTCCGTTTTCGTTTCCGAGAGAATCTTGATATTCTCTAGGTGCTAACTAATGAACCGAGCGATTTAACATTCACTGTTGAATTCATTCATTCATTCAGAACTTGTTCATACCATGCTTACGATTAGCTTTCATGAAAATTTTCCTGAGAACACTCGAGCGTTACCATTGGCGTTGATCGTGGAAGAAACGATAACTATAATGGTTTGCGCTTTGCGGTCCTTGTTTCAACGAGAGTTTCAAGTTTCACTGTAGTTGTGTTGGGCTTATATCATATTTTAATTCATGCTCCTGCATTTTTAATTCCCATTCAATTAATGGATTTAAAAACCTAATTCTATATGCTTGGATTACATGATATTTGTAGCCTTGAGTAAATCTGTATCTCACTGAATTCATGTCAGAAAATTTTTGAAGGTTGGGGTTGTTAGATAGGTGTTCAGCCTCTTTGGCTGGCTACAGAGAACAAGAATGAGACCGTCCTGCACGCGCTTTTAATTGATTTTGCTGCTGTTTGTACTGCGTAGGATACGAAAAAATTTGTAAATTTTTTATTTGAAATTATTATTATTTTTTTAAAATGGATTAAAATAATAACAGTTATCATATTTTTAATTACTTTATTAAAAACGGTTTGAAAACATATTTAATTAATGTTTTGTTTTTTTATTTAAAATTATTTTCATGTATTTTTAATGTATTGATATTAAAAATTAAAAGATATTATTTAAATATTTTCTATCAAAAAAATATTTTAAAATACAATTATTATGGCATCCTTGAACATCCTAATACAAATACAAAATTACATAACTTTATTATTATTTAAAAAATAATTACTGTCACATCACCGAACATCCTAATAAAAAAATACAAAAATTACACAACTTCATTATTATTCTATCACAGAAAATTAAGGAACTGCACTGAATTTATGTCTGAAGATTTTATTATTATATCGCAAAATCTTAGAAAAACTAAAAATCAAACACTGAAAAGAAGTGGGCATCCATTGAAAAAACACTGTATAGGGACAACAAAAGAGAGATGATGTCTTACAGTTGAAAAACTGAATAAACAAACGTGAAGCATTTCTTCTACTAAAAGTGCCTGGATTTCTTGATAGATCGGGGGCTGATCTGAGGAACTGTAAGGCCATCCTCGCTCCATTCCCAGCGAACCTTCATTTGCTTGCTTCTTTTGACTGATTAAATCCACCGGGTAAACCAGGCTGGGGAATATAACGATGAAGTTGAGGGAAGCGGGGTGTAACTTGAGGGATCGAGAAGCCTAAATCTTCTGTCGAAAAATAACTCCTGTTGCTTTCAAGATCTTCATCCAGCAATGGAAAAATTAAAAAAGGTCACAAGTCTGCATCAAATTGGGTTACGTTAGGGAAAAGGGTGTAGATGAGTCTAAAAAAAATACGACACCCTAAAAAAACAGGTCTCTCTCTCTAGAAATAGGGTGCACTCCAAACCTTATTGCAACCATTATTGCTAGCAAATGAAGGATCAAGAAAATCATCGATGCGCCAGCCTGGTACTGTCTCTAAATACTCAGATATGCTACTTGTTGAAATTGAACCATTGTCACTAACATGATTTTCATCGAAATTATATGCCGTTGTTGCTGATGCTGTCTCAACTGAAGGAGAGCTGAGGATTTCGTTGGAATTCTTTAGGGATGGCTGATGGTTTCTATTGCTAGTAGTGTTAATGTTTGCGTCAAAGTTATTAGTGGAGGTCGATGATGCTGTGTTCAGAGAAGAAGCAGCAGAGAGCCTTACACCTGTGAGAAGAAACCTGTTGTGTTTCTGAGCATGTTCATTAGCTTTGTGGATTGGAAGGTCACATTCTCTGCATAGAATTGCCCTATCCTCTTGACAAAACAGAAGGGCTCTCCTCTCCTGAAGAAAAATAACCACGAAGACTATATTTCATAACCTCAACAATCATAGTAAGTGAAAAGCAAGTGAAGGATCTAGCTGGTAGTACCTGACAGATATCACAGAGAGGGGATTCTTTGAAAGAAGGATGGACTAAAGAGAACCTCGAGTGTTTGCTTGCTAACTTGTTTGCATGGTGAACTCTGTGATCACATCCATCGCAAAGAGCAGCTTCATCCGCGCAACAGAAAACTGTCGCCTCTACATTGTCACACACATCACACCGGATCTTCATTATCATCCCAGTATACCCCCTCTAATATTCTTGGTTGGAGTTTAATGTAAAGATAAATTGTGGTCTTTTGAAATTGACCTTTAAGAGTGAATAAAAGGACACTGACAAAGCTGTTGTGGGAGTATGGGCAATAGGGGAGTGGAAATGGATGAACAGCTAAGCTAAGGGGTCTTGAATGTGTATCTGGCTTTTTTAGAGATGACTCTGGATAGATGCCATGTAGTTTTCCTAAGAATTTCTCTTTCTATATAGTAAAGAAGATGAGCGCAAGTTGGCTTCTGTGCTATAAAGTTATTGCACAGTTACCTAGAGCTTTCACTCTCATTATCAGTGCTGTCTGAAGTTGGAGGAATAGCTACCGATTTTCATTCACCTTCTATTTATTGATCCAGGCTAATCTATTCATATTGAATCGGCAGTAACTATATAAATTTACTCCTGTGGGTGGTGGACCAGCGCTAGCTCATGGGAGACCAGCGCTGGTTGCTTGACTTGCATTATCAATATTTTAGTTGATTCAGAATCCTGCCTTTGATTAGAATATTTCGACACCCTTTTTTGTGAATGAAAAAATAAGTTTGTCTTGATTAAGCTGAACCCGTTGTAATTAGTGGTTACATGTGAAGAAATAACCACACAACCAGCAAGCTTGTAATTTTTATCTCTTCATTTCTGAGCTCCCCGACGGTGCCATCCATGGCACGAGTGTCACCGTCAAATACCCACACCACCAGCATTATGGTGGCAACGCCATGGGAGTATGGAGGATATCCAATGGGGTGGTGGTTGTATCAAGATAGGTTTCAAGATCTTGTAAACACAAAAACACTTTGAACCAATCTTTCTTTACATGGAAGGAACCAATTCGACAACAATTATGAGATATATTTAATCAGGTTTGACCCATTGTATAAGCAAGTTTACTTAACATGTTATCATTTAAATTTCATTTTTTTTATTAAATTAGATGCAGGTGTGGAAGATTTATTTAAAATCATCATAAAAAATCATGTTTAATATTTGAAAACCAATCTAAAAAGACATTTCCGACTAAATTAATAATCCATGTTGTTATTCTATTGTCAGATTGTCTCCGAAGCATAAGCTAAAAGTAGCAGCATATCTTTTGACACAATTCTTAGATTGTTTTTTAAAGTAATTTTTTTTAAATATATTAGAATAATATTTTTTTATATTATAAAATTTATTTTTAATAACCACTTCTTAAAATAATTTGAAAATATAAACAAATATTAATTTGAACAAAAAAATAAAAATATTTTTTTAAAAAAGCACTTTTAAAATAAAAAACAAATGGGTTATTAAAATAATAATAAAAAATGCGCAGGCCCGTATAAATGAAGAATGGTCATAATTTTGAAAACCTCCTCTCAAGGATGAAGGAAGGCAGTTTAATCCTCCTCAAGATATTTTTGAGAGCCAAGCCTTCTCGATCCTTGGTGAAATTGAGCACATTTACACCCACCCATACTTGAAGGCAGGCGAAAGGGGTGGTATCGTGTACCTTAGTGATTCCTAAACAACATTATTTGTAAGAAGAAGAACCATCTTACGAGTTCCAAAACAATTGGTGCCACTCATTGACCTACGGCGTTCCGGCAAAAGTCAACGATTACCATGCGACATAACAAATTATCTCTCTGAGGTGCCCTATCGATCAAATATTACGTTGTGCTTATCATGGATAAGCTTGTTCTCATACGTGCGTACGTTTCACTTAAGCCCTTGGTTATTTTTACAGTATTTCGTGATTTATTATTAGTTGTAAAAAAAAAAAAACCCTAAAATGAAATAATTGTCACTTTAGCTCCTCCTCTCTCTCTTCAGCAACTCCAATGCAATTGCTAAATCATCAGGTAAAATAGCTTTTCTCAAATGCTTTTTATATTGAAAAAAAAAAACAGAAGCTAGCCAGAACCTGGAGAAGTAACATCAGATGATGATGGATACCTGTGTAGCTAACAGTATCCAGACCGAACATAGGTTGATTTCCAAGATGTGTTTGTGTTTTTTCTTTGTTGATTTCCCCTCCCCTCCTACACGGTGTATAGATTTCTTCCCGGTTGTCTCAGAACATCGGATCTCGATAAGATAAGAAAAAAAGCCAGCCAACATTCTTTCTCTCCTTTTGTGATGACCCTCCACTGATGATTGATGTGCCATGAAGCTGAGATTCTTGTTTTTTCTGATCTTACTAGCAACCATATTTGTGACCTTAATTACAAGTGAAGATCCATTATGTACAATAATTAAGATTTTTTCCATCAATTTTGTCCAAAGCTCAAATGTTGACTGGGCTTGATGCCAAGGGAGAAGCAAACGATTGAATATCAGAAGCCAGATATTTGGAGGAAAGGTTGCTTGAGCTTGCTTGAACATTTAATTTTGACTTTATCGTGCCCTAACTTCTCAAGCCAGATATAACTAACCATTTATTATTTAGCATTTGCCTTTGAAGATACTCTTAACGGAGTGTAGGGTCATTGCTTGAATCGGTTATTTACGCATTGACTATTTTTTATTTTAATTTTGAAGGTAACCCTTTTACATCAAAGATCAAAGCCAATCCCATCATTTTCTCCCACTTTCTAACAGGATCATTCATTGACCAGATGCACGTTCTAATGAATTGGGAAACCAGATACAGATATTACTTAAAAATTGATGGAGGAGACCACCGCTAGCTAGAGGACAAACAACACTTTTTCAGGGCCCGGATATGGATGATCTTTTGAGCATCTTTGAACAATGACATCGCAATTGGCGATCTTGAAAGGGGCATGGAGATTAGGAAGGAACATTACTCTTTCAATTATTGGATGCCTAGGAGTCCCGGTTCAAACACTTATGGGTCTTTTCGAAAAGTTCTAAGAGAATCACGTGGAAACACCTACTCTTTTGAATATTCTTTTAATCCTGGGATGTATAGCTAAATTAATGTGTTTTTAAATTTATTTTTTAAAGATTATGAATTTAAGTTTTATAAATTTTAAAATTATTAAAAAATTATATAATAATTAACTTTAAAATTATTTAAAAATTATATAATAATTAACTTTAAAATTTATAAATATCTATAAATTGAACTGAATATTCATATTAATTAAAAAATTAACATTGAAATATAAAAAGATAATGTTTTCAAAACCCTTTCTTGAAACTTGAGTGGGTGATTGTAGAAATCAAATGATGAATCTTGATGCCATATATTTGCATAATGAGTCTCATCATCGTATATATTAATTTTAATTATAGTTTTAATATCTTATTATCTTATTTGAGATATCATTTTTTTTTATAATTTTTATGTATATAGGTTATTTATATTTAAATTAATATAATTTTAAGAAATCTTTTTAACTAAGATATAGTATATATAAATTTATGTTTATGCTTGTTTTTTTTTCTTTCAAGATTATATTACATGCTATTGTGTGCTAAAAATATAGTTGACAAGAAAAATTCATATTCCTAGAAAATTGGTATGCTTGAGATTCAATTGTATAAGTTATTAAAAACTTGTATTGATTCCAATTATATATAATTTTTCTTTTTCCTTGAAAATTAGGTATAGCCAAACCATATAAAGCCATTATACTATATAATTTATTTTTTATTTATCATGATATTTATCTATGTTTTAAATCCTTAACATGACTCGTAAGGTAAAAAATATTGAAGTTTACATTGTTAGCCTGATAGCTACTCCTTCATACAAAATCTATTTTAATTGAAGAAAAAAGAATTAGAAAATAAATAGCTTGTTTGACATACAATAATCATACCATATACTTGTCTAAATGATTTGGATATTGATGAGGTCCCATTATATCTCATGGTTTTAAAGGTCGGGCTTGGACCCAAGATAAAGTCATTAATCTCTTAGTTCTAACAATCTGATCAATTCTTTTAAATATTCATGTCTCATTAGATATAATATCTCTATTTTACAGTCCCATCATGATAAGATATTATTGATTAAACAAGGGGTGTCTAAGCTCAGCTCGTGGCCACGCCCAATAAAAATAAGTCTGACTATTCGCTAGATCTGTAGGTGGTTGGGCTCAACACTTGGATGAGATTAAAAATGATGGGTCCAGCAATTTATCAGACCTATAGGCATCTAGGCTCAACACTTGGCTAAGCCTACAGATGATGGGTTATAACCTTCTCATAGTCAGCTCTTTGGAGAGCAACTTCAAACTAAATAACAAACAAAAGGTAATAAATACCGATCTATCAGTAACCCTCTTAAGTTTTAGGTATTATATGTGAGGATTTTGAAAAGCCTTTACCCGTAAAAAGTGAGACCCTTTTTTTTTCCCATAAAGTCTTTATTCATCTCTCCTAGCACATAAGGATCCTCAAGTCCATATGACTTCCTTTTATGGTTAGGAGATTTATCTTGGAGAATGAAACTACGGCTAGCATTTAATGTAGCACTTGAGTAGCCTTTTCAAGACATTCAGTGACACATAAAGTTTTTTCATCTAACGGTAGAGATGCATTTTTTTTTTATAACCTCAACCTTTTTTACTTTTACCTTTACTTTTACTTTGTTTGATTTGTTAAAAATATTAAATAAAAAACTACTTTTCATAAAAGAGACCTCAAGTCACGTCTTCATTGACACGAGGAGTTCAGGTTTTAGCCAAAACCTAAAAAAAACAGTAAGGGATATAGCCCTTTATATTAGGCTCCAGGGTTTAGGAGGGTGCCATATTAGTGTTGTACTTTGTTGGAGAGAAGATAAGATCCTCTCATAAGAGCCAATTTGTTTATCCTAGTAGAGGTGCTCAGGAGATAGAGGTTTCCTAAGACCTTTAAGGATGACGTCTTCATAATGAGTGTATCAATAAACTAACCCTAGGAACACTTAGATCTTTTCAAAATTACTGCCCCTTCTACATGTATAAGATGAGATATTTTTTTTTCTTTCTAGGGATTTATAAGGGATATGTTTATCTATAACTAGCTTAGCCTGAACCAGTTGTATCCTAAAAGATGGATATTTATATTCGATTTTGAAAATTTTTGTAGAATGGTTGGGCTCGAGCTCACTGTAAATGTCTTCAAGAGTTGCTACCAATTTATCACCAACACTGAAGATGACAAAAACATGCATTGGTTCTTCATCCTTGTTAATAGAAGAAATGATGTTATAAAGAACACGATGATTTAGAAACCTAACCATGCCAAGAAATGGAAGGGAGGTTGGTTGATCATAAGATATACATAGATTGTTAATCCCTGGGAAGGAATACAACAAATATGGGGTTGTTCCTCTTATTGAAAGACTCTCCCCCACGAGGTAAACAACATGCCTCATCTGAGCTCGAACGCGAAAAACAATTACACTGTATTAGATTCATCCAAAATAGATTATAAAGTTAACAAAATATGCATGAGATGTTACTAGGTTATTTTGCAAATTATAGAGTTATCCCACTATATTGTAAGTGAAGAAATAAGGGAAGGCTTCCCTTTCTCGTTGAGGAGTTCCTAGCCCTTGAAGCCCTTGTCTCCGTGGAGACACTATTAAGGGTCGCAACCCCTATAAACGCTAGAGGTTATAATCCTCTCTTATCTAGGAAAGAAAAAAGTTTGAACTCTTTTATAGTGATCAAGGGTTTGCCACCAACTATTTTAAAAGAATAAGAGTTTTTGAACTCAATGCGTGGCTAAACCCATAAATGATAGGTCTGGAAACTTGCTAGACCCATGGGCATAGGAGAAACATTCATTTGAGAATTAAAAAATAATTTGTGATTTATCGAATTATATTATTTAATCAAATCAATTTTTATATTTTATTTTTACAATTTAAACTTTTTACTTTTAGTTTGTAAAGAGATTGTCGTTTCATTATAAACTATCAATACAACGAGCATTTCAGCAAACTTTCATTAGCTTTGTATATAAAGAAAATGCTTAAAGTTACAAATACACAAATGACTAACATATCAAAAGAGAAAAGTAGCCATAGAGTTGAGTTTATATTCACACACTTTCTATTATATTGTATATGGTTCTAAATGGTTTTATGCCATATAATTCATGATTCTTAACACTATTTTAAAATCTCATACATGCCCTTTTGAATTCAAGGGATGTAGTAAAGTGCTGGTGGCTCTGGCCCTTAAAATTTAAAATCATCTCCCCCCTCCCCTGGTAATGTAGCAAGTATGGTTCGTTCTCTTTAGAGAATTTCAATTTAATCCTAGGAAAAGTGAGAAATCAATGTGTTTTGATCCTAGAAGAATCTTCCTTCCTAGCAACTTTAACCCTCTTGAGATATACAATTGGTTCTGACAATACATTCGGTCCTGTTTCTTTTAAGAAATAATATTCTGTCCTAAAGAAATTTGTATGTTTTTTATCCATAAATAAAGATATACATCTTGATGTATTAAGTATTTTGCCCTAACCTCTCAAGAGTAAGCCCAGTGCCATGCCCCCTTTAGTGTTACTTTCTCTGTGTTTCCATGCAAGAACATTGCAATTATTTTGATTCAGGCAAGACTCTCTCCTTATTTTCTTTAAATGGTTAAAAATAATTTTACAATATTTTTCCTAGATCTAAACTTTCTACCTCCAGCAGTCGGATCATGGACTTGTATCTAGACAATGGAATGGACGCACGCGCTGGTGATCTAAGTTTGGCCCATTCAACACAAACCCCAGTGTTAAGACCTGGAAACAAAAGGATCAAACCTAAACGAGTCCAAATTATCGGATTTCTCACAAGCACGGCCCAGGCTAAAAAATCCTTCCATTTTGACCATCGCCACTCATCACTAACACGGCCACTCAATATCGAAGATGTGGTCACCAAACTGAACGGTTGTTAGTTGTTACTGGCTCCTCCCGCCATTGTCTGTACAGCAAGATGGCCACACTGTTTGTTGTTCAGCCAAAATTTCCACTCGTCAGCTCTCTCTTTTCCTCTTCAAGTCATTACCAGGTAAGAAACTTACTTTCATACGCACGACTAAATTCGTGTAGTTCTTGCTTATTTTTTCTTTTGGTGTTTCAGGGATGGAGAGTTAGGCCTTTCACTGTGCAGAAGCTCAACCCATTTTTATCAAAATCTCTAACAGAGTCAAAGAAGAGGTAATCATCCCATGATTAATGCTTTCATCACATGCTTTAGCTGTCTTATCATTTTTTTCTGCGCATATTGGGTTATAAAGTGATTAGGGGCATGTTTTACTTTTGTTGATGAGCCAAGTGATCGGGGGTTTTCTGGACTTGTTAAATTATGTTTTTAAAGGGTTTGACATGCGACGAGGAAAGGAAAAATAAGGATTTGGATTAGGAGATGGGGAAAGCCCAAGAATTTGTTTGGATTTGAAATGCACTAGGTTGAGCACTGTGGATTCACTTCTGGTTATATGGGAGTTAGAGTTGGTTAGGTGAGAATTAAGGTCTCAAATACTAATTTATTATTTTCCAAACCATTTGTTCTAATTTTACAGTTTCATATTTTTGCTTTTAAAAATGGAGCTATTGATAGTGAAATGTTGTATTTGGGTCAAATAAACAGGAGAACTTTAATCTGTGCAGTCAATCAAGATCCAGAGGAATCATTTAAAAAGACTGTAGAAGTGGATCGGCTAATAGATATGCTGAGAGATGCAAATCCTAGAGAAGTAAGCAAACTTGTTTGTAGTTTGCGTTTTATGAGTTTTCACTCACGGGATCCACATTTGTTAACTTATTCTTGTTCCATTTTTTTCCATGTGAACCAGCTGCAGAAGCTTGTTGTTGAAAATGTCCTCGCTTTCAATGAGGGCTTTTGGATACGACTTGCTGCTAGAACTGATACCTGTAAATCAGAGGATGATAAAGCATGTTTTTGACTGGCTAATTTTTGTTTATTTATGATGTTTATGAGGATGACTTGATTCCGGCTCATGCATAGCTAAGAATTTCTTCGGCATTATTTATATCTTCGCAGAAAGATTACGAGGAGTTGGCAATATCTGTGATGAGCATAGTGGATTGTCTGGTCCATAAGACCAATGTAAATCACCCCCTGCCTCTCATAAGCGGTTTTTTTCTTAATTCCTTTATTGTTTCACCTATAACAGTTTCATCATTGCCTTCTCATCTCAATATTCTTCTTTTTACTCTGTAGGAAAAGATTGATTCAGCCACTGATATTCTCAAGGAAATTTTAAAACCTATAGTTGATGGAGAGGAAGAGATTCACTGGCCTCCTACAGATCCAGAGGCCCTCAGACTAATGGAGAAAGTAAGTTTTTGCGTCAGTTTGATTGTAAATTTTCCCTTCTTCTCATTCAAAAATTATCAATGTTTTTACAGCTAACTCTTAAAGTCTTTTTTATGTCCTGCCACATATTTTGCATTAAAAAAATAAAAATAAAAATGAAGCTCTATAGTTATCAGTTCTTCATTCCCTGTGCTTACAAATATTTACGGCTAACTCTTAAAGATTCTTTGAATAGCTTATTGTTACATCACTTGAATGTCAGGTTCCTATAAAAACCTTTGATGGGTAGGATAATAGGCATTGTTTGCATAGAAGAATGGAATGTGAAAAAATCTTTCAATAAGAAATAAGATGGAACTCTAACGTTCATGAATCCATGATAGGTTTAAAAAACTAAGAAAGGGCTTGTTAAATTTACAGAATATAGACTCTCAAATGTCTAGTCGTTAATTTGAGTCCCTACTTGGATTGATCCCTCGACATTTGTTGAGTTCCTATATTGGGGCTGATGAACATTTGGAAACTGATTCCACCAGAAAAGAAGCATCTCAGGGGGATTAGTTATCAAATTCTAACAAGATTTTCACGAATTTTTATTCTGAACCATCCCCTCATGCATGGAAAGAAAGAAGCAAACAACTTAAATGGAATTTCTTTTGCTCCCTCTTTCCCTCATGTGTTTCCTGTGTTGGATTGCCCTTGGTTTTGTTGAATTCAAATAGCAGCATAGGAGGAGAAAAAATATAACGTTGTGTGATTGTTAATGGTTTCATTCACTTGTGTTGAACTTATGCAACTGTTTATAAATTCATTCATCAGGATATAATTCAGAGGGAGCAAGAAGGGCAACTAGATGAAGGGTTCCTTGCAGAAGTTAGTGCACAACTACGACAAGTGAGTGCTTGCTGTTCTTATGGTACATATCATCCTAGTGTGTTGATCATCAAACTAATCTTGCAAATAAATTTAGTTGAAGTGATCTTGGGTGCTTGTTAGATGGGATGAGGGTTGATGTGGGATATTCTTATATGATTTTATTACCCCAGTATTTAAATGCTGATACAAGTTTTTCTTTAAACACGGCAAGTAATTCATTTTCTGCTCCTCGGTAGGCAAAAGAAGATGGGGACAAGCCAGGGCTCGAGGCCATGTTGCAAAAGGTTCTGCAACTCTATGCTTCCAGTATTCTCTCCAAGCGGAGTTATGCGAAGAAAGGTAATTATATTGTGGTACTTTATTCCATTACTTTGAAATTATGTCTTAAAAGATGATAGGTCATTACAAAATTGAAAAATTTTGTTGGTCGCCATGCCTTGACATTTATAAAATGTCTTGAAATAAAGCCCACTGCTCGAGGCCATGTGAAACTAAATTCTTATAGCTTGATTTGAGTTTAGCTTGAGTGATGTTGTTGGTCTTTCAAAGTATTAGGTTGTTCCCACTTTAATTATCTTACATTGAGAGGTGGATCTCTGAGATTATACTTTTTTTATTGAGAATAGTCTCCCAAATTTTATTCCAAAGTTTGATTACGTCTGTTTATCAGGAATTTAAAATTTGTTTGCCATAGATCTTCATTTAACACATCTCTTCTCCATTGCCCTCCTTTGGAACAATCCTCACTTCCATGTTCTTGCTGTCTGCATTAGAGTACAAGTTGGACGCCTTCAACAACTAGCATTATTAAAGAGTAATATAAATCTTTTCTTGAAACCTTACCTAATTGCTTAAACTTTTGGGTTGAGATGGTTCTATGATCTAGTATCAGAACCTTGTTAATTAATTGATTACGAGTTTGAATCGCACTACCCTCATTTTATTTGATAAAATTAACAGCATAATATAGTGTGGATCTGTGTAAGTTTTAAGCTGAAAAAGCTTTTAATTGGGGGTGTGTTTAGAAATAATTTTTATCATATCTTAGGACCTTATGTAATAGCTAAAGCTTTTGAATTGGTAAGATTATTTGACAGGAATTTGTCTATGTTTGTGGTGCAGAAGATGAAGTTTTGAAGGCTGAGCAGTTTCTGGAGACTATAATCAAAGGTGCTCTTTTCCTTAACAGTTGTGCTTTCGAGATTAAAAATGAGCCATAAATATAGATTGTTGCTGCAACACAGATACGCATAGGCATATAAAATTTGATCTCGGATAGCTTAGGCATGCAAACATCTACCTGATGTATTGATCCTTGGATAAATGTTAAACCTGCCTCGGCATTGAATCAAGTTTCTAGACCATTAAAAGCTTAGTCTAGGATTCTCTGGGTCATTTGATAAGTATCCAGACTCACTTATACATATGTTTGCTGCAGCTCCCGAAGAAGAATGGAACAAGCTTTTGCTCAATGGAATGACAGTTGGCAAAGGGGAAATTTCTCCAGAGGAACTCTATGCTGTCATTAAGAAACGAATCGAGAGGACATTGATCCGGACAGTAATAAAACCTTCTACCTTGGATTTTATTCACTTGTATTTTTGTTGTTCAGTATTCCCTACAACTGGACGCCACACCGCTACGACTCATACACACAGGCACAACCATTTCTATATACTTCCCCTTTTCTCAATCCTTCTCTATCACTTGTAGGAAGGAGGTTCGTACCAGCAACGCATTCTCACTGAGTATCTTAAGGGTATCCAGTCAAGAGCAGAAGAGATTGTCCAAGTGCTTCAGGGAAAGCCATGATAGCCCAAATACACGTCTGAGTATCGATTCCGTATTTGTAAACCATTGATAGCGCACAAACTTGGAAAGAATCTGTTCCTTCAATCTGAAACAGGAAAAAGGCTACCACATAGCAATTGAAAAGGGAGATGCGTAGTATCTGCAGTTCTTGTTGTGCGCAAAAAAGAGCCAATGGGCAATGAATTATATCCTTTCTGTGGCAATGGTTTTAGGTTCACATTTTATTTCAATGGAGGCCAATGTACTGCCAGCCCACCGGGTTAGCACAGTCAATCTCCTTTTGACAGCTAGAAGTCTGCTTCAGATAAATGACATGGATATGATTGCAGAGGCATTGCCAAAGCTTGTCTGGCTAAGTTTTTGTTAATGACTTGTCATTCGTTTATGGTATGCGAGTGCCTTGATCAGATCATTCCAATTTGACGTTGTTGCATGCAATCTTGATATCGTAGACATGGTGTAAATTATATTTTTTAAAATTTTAAAATTATCAATACCTAAATCTTGATTTAAATCGATCTGATAATATATATACCAAGTGAAACCGTTGACAAAATAAAATAAGGAAATTTTTTTTTTTAATAAGTATAATTTATCTGAATTATCCAGTAATTCAGAGTTAACTTGATGACGTAGATTTATATATATATATANCAAATATAACAGTGCTCGATCAAGTGCCACGCAGACAACTTTCTAAATGAATGACATGTTTTAGTTGGGGTTTGGTTATTTTTTAAAATATTTTTGTTTAAAAATATATATATTTTTTAATTTTTAAAAATTAATTTTGATGTAAATAAATTAAAATAAAAAATAAAAAAATTAAATTTTTTTAAAGATACTTTTAAAAGATAAAACAAACTAGTTCTAAATATATAAAATAATATTTTTTATTTTTAAAAAGTAATTTATAATAATAGTGATTTAAAATATTAAAAAATTAATTTAAAATAAAAAATTAATTTTTTGTTAATTTTTTTAAAATTAATTTTGATATAGTATAACAAAAAGAGCTGAAAATACAAAAAAATAATTTAAAATAAAAAATTTAAAAATTTTTAAAAAAAATTTAAGACATAAAAATTCTAAATATATATATAAAATATATTTTTAATACTAACTATTTAAAATGATCTATAAAAATTAAAAAAGAAAAATTAAAATAAAAAATTAAAATATTTTAAAATACAGATACAAACTAGTTATAAATACACGCTGTAATAAGTTAACAAAATTATCTGGCAGGGGAGTCGGTCAAGACTAGGATTACAGGTGGCAGGACAGAGTCCTTTCCCTTGCTCGTCCCGCACCTGAAATAGCGGGGACAAAGGTCTTGGGAATTGGAGCGTGTTCGTCACCGAGCCTCCGCGGCTTGCTCGCAAGATAAGCCGTCCTGTCAGGTTGAGAGGGGACCCGCTACTTGCCGGGTAAGTAATTAAAAATCTCTTTTCACAATAAAATAAAACCTTTTCAACGGCATGCCCAGCTGAGCGTGTGATGGAGGTGGAGTGTTTTTTATTTGTAAATATATTAAAATAATAATACTATTTTTTATTTTAAATTTATTTTTGATATTATTAAATTAAAATATTAAAACATAATTTAAAATTAAATAAATATTTTTTTTTACAAAAAACATATTAAAACTTCGACACTTCAAGAGGAACCTTCCTATTTTATTAAATAATTTTTATTTAAATTATTAAATAAAAAGTGAAAAGGGAATAAAGAAATCCACTTTGTCTTCTCTTCTTTTTTATCGTACCTTTCTTAAATCTTAAGTAGTTGTTGTGCAATCAAAACCCTGCATTTTCAGGACGAAGATTAACCGTGAAGTTGGATCGCTATCGAATATGTGGCAACAAAAAAATAAATATATAAAAAAAGACAACTATATTTTAATCCACGTGGCTCACATTCATTGGTAACAATACGTGGTTTAACGGCACCAAACGGTTGTCATTTGATCCCCTTCTACGTCTAAATGGAGTAGAGGACTCGCACCCAGATCCTTCGAGGAAGGGGGGAAAAGCACAACACGCAATCAAAAATGGCAAAGAAATCCATAACCATGAAACCAATCTTTCAAGAGCAAGATGCTGTTTTCTTAGATGAAGCTAATGATTTCTCTAACTGGGAACTCATTAACGAATCTGATGCTGAAGACTCAGATACTGATTCTTTACAAAGTCTTGAAAATGGCTTTGTTTCTTGGTCTTCACCAAGATCACCGAAGACAAGCCAAGAAATAGTAGCCCAGGACACTCAACAAGACCGAGATGTTGTCTTTCATTTCAACTCTCATGATCATGAAGTTGATGATGACGATGGTGATGTTTATCGTGGGAGGCCTATATTGTTTCCCGCTGCTAGGATTCAGTACGTTGATTTTGATGATGAAGAGGATGATGATGATGGGTATGGGTTAAATGATGAGCTAGTGCCATGGACTGTGAGTGGGAAGTTAGGGAGGCAAAGGATTAGGAAGTTAGGCAAAAGGGTATTTCCTAAGATGAGTAATTCGAAGAGGAGTCCTTTTCTTCATGTGAAGCCAGGGTGTGTTCATGGAAAGCATGGGTTGGGCTTGAAGGCTTAGCAGAGGAAGAGATTGAAGGTAAAATAGTGGTGGGGGTGGAAAACGATGGGAACTTGGAATTTGTTACCGTGTAAAGAATTGAACTTTGGAGGTGGCTGGTTAGACGTAATTAGTGGAATTTGAGGCTTATAGCCTTTTATTTTTTAACCTAGGTTATGCTGATTGGAAATGACTTGTGTGGATGTTATTATCATTTTAATCCTCATTGATATTAATTTATCTTACAGTGTTGATGAGTTTTATGGCTTATATCTGTGTATGCGTGCGGGTTGAATTGGTTGAGTGCAAGTGGGAGAATTGGGGGAATGAGTGTGGGATAGTAAAGTGCAGATTTCAAATGAACCCATCTAATTGTTTTTATCAAGTTCTCTTTGTATGAATTGTAGATGTCTTGATGACAATTTTTGTTTTGGGATTAAATTACTAGTGGTGGAGGTTTAATTAAAGAATTGCATGAAAAATTGGATCTTAAAATGGGTTCATGTTGGATCATGATTTGGTTAGATGTTTATCACTGCAGTTAAACTGTGGACGTTGGTGATTTGTTTCTAGACTAATCTATTATAAAGTTTCTCACTTTTTCTTTAAAAAAAATAAAACTACTTGCTTATATTTGTCTATTGCTTGTTAACTAATTGTCTAAAGTGGTGTGTACTGTGCTGTGGTTTTGTGTGATTGAATAATTTTGGGTGTCGGTTGGATGCCTTTGGGGGGATTTTTTTTTCTTTTTCTTTTGAGACTTTGAAGTTCAGGCACAAATGAATAGTGATAAGTCCTAAGGTGGGATCTGTGAAATCGATCTGGGTTTATCAGGTTCTGCTGATTGGATGTGGATGTTATTATTATCGTTATGTTGCTTGATGTTATTCTTAGTGTTCATGATCTTCATGTAGTTTACTGTGAGTGTGCGTGTATTTGGTTGGAATTGCAAAGTGGAGCACTTGAGAGAGACCCTCTTAATCAGTTTTTGTGTGTGTGGATCGTGGGTGTCGGCAACCTTTTTTCGATACTCAAACACATCGTTGGAGGTTAAACTGGATAGATTTTTGACGGAATTGCTTGAAAGGATCTGATTATGAAATGGATGCTCGGTAGATCTTAATTTGACAGTCGTCAAACGGAGGATGCTTTATCATTTATTTTTAGGTTAATCTACATGGACTCACATTGTGCAGTTAGCACATTTATTGTGATATTTATATTGATTTTCAAAGTGATTTTTGTATCTACTTCGCCGTCAGGTGGATGTTATTTATCACTTCTGGGGAAAACTGTGGTGAAATGATGTGAGATATTTTGAAGCTAAGGTTTAGATGAACAGTTGCTCGTCTTATGGACTGAGTTTCGATTTCTTTGAGATGATTGCTGTTCTGTTGCAAAAAATTGTTGTTTTTATTGCTTGATTTCGGGAATGGTTTGCTTGAACTTCTCTCGGAAGTAGGCACTTTAGCACTCACCTCTTTTCAACTGCACTACATGAATCTTTGATAAATCATTATCTTGTGCAAGATTTGGTTTGCTTACCCTGTTTCTTCGGATTCGAGTTCTAGAGATTAGTAGTCTTGTTCCTTTCATTATCGTCTGTCCTGTTTTCTTCCATCTTGTTTGACTTGTTCTCACTCACACTGTCCACTCTTCCGCAACCTTCACACATTTTTATTTCCGCGGCCCCTCATCCATGATGAACCATTGCTATCTTTGTCATTATTCTAATGAAAACCACACAATCTTTTTCTTTGCCATGAACCACAACCATATCTATCATAATAGGGACAAAACGTATCATCTGGCACCGAGTGCCATATCATTTCTATTTCAGCCCCCATTCCACCAACGTTCCATTTTGTCCCCCTTGGCTGTCTGCTTCATTGAGAGAGAGCACTGCTTTCTTTAAATGCCGAATTTAACGAGTAGGGGCCTTTTCAAGTGCTCAAAAAAGGGTTGCTTTCCCTTTCTTTTTGTGTGCTGAATGGGTAGCTTTCATTGGCGAACCTCCTCGTCCTTGCTTTCTAGCAATGGAGAGGGCGAAGAAAACTTTCTTTTTGTGAATTTTTTGAAGTGCACCCATTGTTTGTGAGCTGAATGGGTAGCTTTCATTGGCAAACCTCCACGTCCTTGCTTTCTAGCAATGGAGAGGGCGAAGGAAACTTTCTTTTTCTGAATTATTTGAAGTGCACCCATTTTTTTCCTTCTGTGCTTTTATCGCTGCTCCAAGGGACCATGTATATGAGCAATAAAATCAGGAGAAAGGAAAATACAGTAAACACCGTGTTTTTTCTTGACCCCCTGTTCTCTGTTTTATCCCAGTTTGGTGTTCGCTACTGTGGAGGGGGCGCCTTGTCTTGTTTAAACAGTTCATGAACAGTGCTAGACAACTGGTCAACAGTTCACTCAGTAAGGCTATCATAGCTCAGGCATTTGGAACGCGGTCTAGGTGTCCTCCTTTTCAACTGTGAATGTTTCTGCTGAATTGAGCAAAATCAAGCCCCTCCAGCTAGTTTGATCTATTGAACCGAAGGCTTCAATTCTATTTGGAAGCAATGGCTTGAGAGCAATCCTCTTTGAGCTTTTAGCCCACTAGCTTGTCGCCCAGCAAGTTGAATAGGCTCGGCTTAGCTCAAACTGTATCTAGTCGGGAAACGTCAAGGTTCAAGAGTCATTTCGGCATGCAATTGTCTATGCTTTTGATCCTTGAACTATAGGGCGAAAAGAAAAACCCTTTACCCTGATCTAGAATCTAGAGGATATTGGTTCCCATCTCACTGAAACATGGCTTTGAGACTTATGTTTTTTCTTCTACTGTGACCAAATTTGTCATTAAAAGTTTAGACGGGGAAAGTACTTGTGTGATGTTTGGCAACGGTGAATGTAATAAGAGAGAACGAGAGTGAAAGTTCTTTTTGTTTCTCTGTTGTATGTATTTGGTTGAAATGAATAGAATGAGAAAGGAAATGAAAAGTGATAACAATAATGATTTTTTTTCTTTTCAAAGAGACTGATATGGTTATATTCATTGTATATTAATTAATTATTTTTATCATCATTAATATCTAAATTATTATTTTTTTTCAAAAAAGTTAAATTATTAATATTGTTATTGTAATAAATTATTGTATCGTTCATTACTCTTCAATTATCTTCCAACTTCTCTATAACCATCACTATCAGAGCCATCCGTAGCATGGCACTAATGTATTTTTTAAATACATTATTGTTATGTTATAATATTATTATTATCCCACCATTTATTCTCCTTTTCTACTCCGGGATCGTATTATTTTTATAGATATCGCTATTAATTAAATTATTATTTATTTTCATTTTAAGAATAAGGTATTAAAAAAATTAATTTTTATTTTGATGTTTTGATATTAGTATTTCAAATATAGTTTTAGAATTATAACATCGTACCTTTGATTTATAATTAAAATAAAAGAGGGTAAAAAAAAAAACTTTACTAATTTCACTCGTGTGTCGTCATATCATCTTTAATAGAGTTTTTTCATTTGAGAAACAAAGAGATGTCTTGGCGTGTACTGCCGATAATATTATAATTATAAATCAGTGCTAGATAAGTAATAAAAACTAAATATATTATAGAGTTAATATTTCATGATGGAAAAAAATTACGTTGGTGATAAAAAACTTAAAGACTAAACAAAATAATTTATAGCAATCTATACTGTTTTTGAAGGAAAGATACATTACTTTCACTATATAATTTAACTTTTCTATAAATAAAAAGAAAAAAAATTACAAAATTAAATTCTCTACCAACTTAATATTAAAAAAACCCGAAAAAGATAGTTTTAAAAAAATCCATGAGAAAAAATGTTATAGCAATTAACAATGTTTTGTAAGGAAAACTATAGTATTTTTTCCAATAAAATAAGATAAAAAACTATTTAGAAAAATACTGTAGCAATTTATAGTGTTTTATGAGAAAAACTACAATGTTTTTTCCATATAATTTAGTTTTATTGTAATTATAATTCGTAACTAATTTAATTTTGGAAGGAAAAAGCCCATAAGAAAAAACATTGTAGCAATTAAGAGTGTTTTGTGAGGAAAACTACAGTATTTTCTCCAATAAAATAAGATAAAAAACCATTTAGAGAAATACTGTAGCAATCTATAGTATTTTATGAGAAAAACTATAATACTTTTCCCATATGATTTAGTTTTATTGTAATTACAATTTTTAACCAATTTAATTTTGGAAGGAAAAAAACTCATGAGAAAAAATATTGTAGCAATTAAGAGTGTTTTGTGAGGAAAACTACAATGTTTTTCCAATAAAATAAGATAAAAAAACAATTTAAAGAAATATTGTAGCAATCCATAGTGTTGTGTGAGAAAAATCACAACACTTTTCCTACACGATTTAGTTTTATTGTAATCATAATTCTTAATCAACTTAATATTGAAAACAATTTGAGAAAGATAATTTTGGAAAAAAATCATAAAAAAATCACATGGAAAAACACTGCAACAATTCATAGTGTTTTTTAAAAAATAAAATTATAAAGTTAAATTCTTAATCAACTCAATATTACAAAAGTCAAATCGATAGAAATAATTTTATAAAAAAATAAAAAAAATCATGTTGGAAACACTGTAGTAATTCACAGTGTTTTATAATGAAGCTACAGTATTTCTCCACATGATTTAGACTTATTTATAATGACTTGTAACTGTAGTTCTTAATAATGTTTTGTGAGGAAAGTTACGGTGTTTTCCCGATATAATTAAATTTTATTATAAACTTAAATTCTAACCAGTTAAATATTTTTAAAAAATAAAATTAAAAAAGATAATTTTGAAAAAAATATTACAAAAAAAGAAAACATAAAAAAAAATATAAAAAAACTATGTGAGAAAAAACTGTATGAATTCATAGTGTTTTATGAGGAAAAACTTATATTTACTAATAATTACAATTCTTAATCAGTTTAATATTAAAAAAATAAAATTGACAAAGATAATTTTAGAGAAAAACATAACAAAACATGAAAAAATCATGTGAAAAAAAATACCATAGTAATCCACAGTATTTTTGTGAGGAAAGTTATAGTGCTTTCTTCACATGTTGTAATTATAATTTTTAACAGTTCAATATTAAAAAAAATAAAAAATATAATTTCAAAGAAAATAATAAAAAAACAAGATAAAAAATCATACAGAGAGACACTATAGCAATAAATAATATTTTTTTAAAAAATTACAAAACTAAATTTTCAATTGGCTCAATATAAAAAAATAAAATAAAAAAATATAATTTTAAAAAATAAAAAAATAAAATAGAGAAATTATGTAGAAAAACACCATATCAATCGATAGTATTTTAAAGAAAAAAATTACAAAGAAATTTTTTTAACTAGTTTAATATTTAAAAAGTAAAATTAATAAAAATAATTATTTTAAAAAATTAATGAACAAAAAAATAAAAAAAGAGAAAAGTTGAAAAAAAAATAAAAAAAAGGAAAAGTTAAAAAAAAGAAAAAGTACAAAAAAGAAAAGAAAAGTGAAATAAAAAAAGCGGAATGCATTGTGAATTACTGATGTGATCCACCATGTATTTTGTTACGGGAAAATCATGTTTTTCTTAGAGGAAAAACTATGTAAAAAAATACTATAATAATTTATAGTATTTTTAAATAAAAAAATTATAAAATAAAATTTTGAATCAGTTCAATATTTAAAAAATAAATTAAATAAGGGTAGTTTTTTTAAAAAATAAATGAACAAAAAAAAGAGGAAAAATGAAAAAAAAGAAAGTAATTTAAAAAAAATAAACGAAAGAAAAGGGAAGTTGGAAAAAAAAGAAGAAAAAGTGTAAAAAAATAAGAGAAGAATGCAATGTAAATTACTATTTTAATCTATAGTGAATTTAAATATGGGAAAACAGTGAATTTTCCCGTATCTTTTATTATGTATAATAATAAATTTTGATTTTGATGAAATTAGCGAGAGAGAAATGGTACTGTGAAATAAGGACCAAATTCCAATAAAAATAAATTCTAGAGATTTATCGAAGCTTTGTACGGACATGAAACTTTTTGGAAAACTGAATTAGGTTTGGTATTGCAGGGGGAAAGAATTACATTTGATGAATGAGTTTTTGACACGTGTCCGACCCTCAAAGAGTCAACACAAAATGTTGACTCTAAGAACATTCTCAACATGTATTCTCCAGGAGATGAAAATTCATTTCGATTCAAGGAGATACATAGAGAAATAAACGTGACACATTCTAGAAATCAGTTGATGTTTTTTCAAATCATATGGTTTAAATTGACAAATCCCGCATGAAACCATGAGGATATCCGCTGGAATTAAACACAACCTTCGCTAGCGAGGACCCATCACGATAACGCAAGATTGTGATCATAAATGTTCTTGGCTTCTTGCAAGCTTAACAGATGTCGTTTTTCTTCTCTGTTGACATAATTGATAAGGCAGCCATCCTCTGACTGGGCGATGATGTGTTTGACGCATGAGGTTCTGAAGTGATTAGCTTATGGTAAATACCATAAAGGGCGCCCCTTGACTGGCAATAATTAAACAAAATCCGTACAGAAAGTACGCAGGAGGAGGAGGAGGAAAGACCGTCGCGGTTTAACCTGGTGTTTGTGTTTGCGTGTGTTTGGCTTTGTCACGGCAGCGCGGTCCCTTTTAAGTGCGGGGACGAGTGAGTGATAGCGCTGTCAGTATGGAGTCACACTTTTTTAAACATCATAGATGTTGTTGGGGATGCTCAAATATTGAATCATCAAATCCTTACTTTTTTTTGCATTATGATATACATGTCTGTAGCCAAGTGCCAAACAAGCTCATCCATTACAAAAACCATCCCTATCATGGCCACAAAGAGCCAAACTGATCAAGTCATGTGAAGACGATGGAGGGTAAAAAACATTTTCTCCTAGCCCTTCAAACAAATACCCCACAATCTGGCAGTACTAATTTGTATTCAAAGCATGCATTAGCCAGCCCAGTACTCCAATCAAATCAGGTATAGTTAACTCAATTGATAAAATGGAGAGACAAGTCCCTTCTTTTCTTCATCTGTCTCTTTAAATTATTATTATTTGGTTACATGTTTCTTTATTTATTAATCAGTAGCGGTACCATGCCTATTCTTTATTTGCTTTTTTACTAGTGCTGCTCACTGGGTAACGGCCGCTGGGAGAATGAATGGGTTTTGAATACTTGAAGCACTGATGATCGATGGTTTTATGGCGGCTACCATTCTTCCTATATGGTAACTCTTTCATTTATGAGCTCTTAATTTACCAAAACAATGATTCTTAAGCATTACTAGTTCGAGTAGTATCTGCAAAAGCTGAAGAATCCTACAGTTCTCACGAAGTAAGCGTGGTCATGAACAAAAAAAAAAGAAGCCAAATGATTTGACCCCACCAACCCAAAACTACAAACAACGCATCCATTACCACCATCAAAACAAGATCACCTTCCCAAAGAAACCCCTGTTGAATCAGTCTGGTACTGTAGAAAGGTTGAACAAGGATAAGTAGGAGCTGAAAAGAAGGAAATTCAACAGTGAGGAATGGTGGGGCTTTTCTTTTGTGATGAGTAGTGGTGATGATGATGATGAGACAAGGAAGTAATTTGGGCGGCTCAAGGTGTCAAGAATGTGGAAACCAAGCTAAGAAAGACTGTGTTTACATGAGATGCAGAACATGCTGTAACAGTAAAGGATTTCAGTGTCAAACACATGTTAAGAGCACTTGGGTTCCCGCTTGTAAACGGCGACAGAGGGCTCAAAATCTTTTGCCTTGTCAACAACAGCAGCTTCAAGGACACAACCCTAAAAGGCCAAGAGAAAATCCCTCAACAGGTACTGTTACAGTTCCTTTAGATCTATTCTGTACTATTTAGATATTGTCAAGAAAAAACTCAAGAAAACCATATCACTTGCTAGATATGTATGTGATGAACATAATAATCCATATACATAGCTATGTAGTACTCCTCTTTATTCTATTCTACTGTCAAGGGTGTAGCTATGACAAAGAGCATATTGCATATCCAATACATGATTCTCCTTATCTTTCATCAAGAAGTTTATCTTTGTTTTAACGATTTGCTTATTTTTAAGATTTTTAATGGTGTATATTGGGTCTTTTTTAGGTTTAGAAATCGAGAATTTTCCTGCTGAAGTGAACACAACAGTCACATTTCGTTGCTTTAGAGTGAGCTCCATTGATGAATCAGTTGATCAATTTGCATATCAAACGAGTGTTAATATAGGAGGCCGTGTTTTCAAGGGAATTCTCTACGATCAAGGTCCTCATGAAAGTCGTTATTACTTTCGTGAAAGCTCTTCCAGACAACTTCAAGAGCCTAATCTCCCAAGTGCAGGTGCCCTAACTCCTGGCGCTCTAGCTTCAACTTCAGGTGCTGCAGAATCTCTTGCCCACCCTTCATATCCATTTCCCCTTACTGCTTCCATGTCCGGTACGCAACTTTTCCTGCACCCAAAATCTTAGGGCTCATCAGTCTTAATTTTTGTAGTTATCAAAAAGAAGGGAATTAAAATGTTAAAAGGATCCCCAACTTTTTTTTGTCAATCATAAATTGGATTTTCCTCTCTTCTATATTACCATAAATCGCCACATATTCGTGGTTATGTTTCTTCCTATAAGTATCCATTGAACTAGAAATGAATAACTGGAGATTTTGTTCTTTGTTCAAATCTTAATATATTTATACAAATAATTTAATGCTCATTTTGTCTTCTTATTGATTTCCTTGTTGCTTTTTATCTTCTGAGCCCAGGTTTAATGTTTCTTCGATCTCCCTAAATTGTTGTTTATGAACTTCGAAGCCATCTTTTCCAGTTTATCCGTTTCTTTGCCGGCCTTAAGCTGGACTGTATCTGCTTCTTTGTGTGTTTAGAGAGAAGCTACGAAGATTTTAGTAATCAAGATAGCTTTTACAGGTTTATTTATTATAGTTGTTTCACCAATGCATGGGCATCAAAGCCAAAATACTAAGGAAGACACGAACACCCACTTGGAACGTCTGTAAGAAAAAGGAAACACAGGAATGCTTGTCGTCAGCTTTTATTGATTTTGTTTTCTTGAAGAACAATTAGAATTACCAACCGCAGAAAGAAGGAAAATGCTTAATATTACGTTGACATGCATAGTCATCATGTCTTGTCGTGGATTCATGTGTCTGATCTTAACAGGATATTGTCTTTGTATGTCACGTTAATATAGATCTTGAGTGAAAAATGCACTTCTAGTTTAGTACTCATTGCATTCTTTTGTTTTCTGGGAGGGGGAGGAGGGAATCAGAATCATGCACACTCTCACTATAAAGCATAAGCTAAACCCTAAAGTTGGATACTTAATGGTTTAAACCAGAAAAATAAAAAAAAGGGGGAGAGAGAGATCTGGTAGGCATCTTTGTGAGATTTTGGAGATGATGACTTTATCTGAAAGCGCTTCATAAACCTCTTGCTTAGGTAGGTTTTCTAATGTTAGCTGAAGAGACAAACGTACTAATTAATAAACTATGGGAAAAGATTGATACTCTCAGAGACGCAGCCACTCGAATATATCCCTTGTACTTGGAGATGGAACCATGCTACAAGAGTCGTTGTGGAATGGCTAGGTATTTTGAGTGAAGATGCTGCGCCTAACTCAGAAATTTTTAAGTGGATTCTCATTCAGAAAGGTAGAAAAGAAAGTTTTAAAGATCCTTTGCTTGTAAAGATCAAATGACTTCTCATGGAAGATAGACAACAATTTGGATGGGACAAAAGACACAGAGGGGATTGGACCAATGATGTTTTTATGTGAAAAGATTACGAGGGTGTTTATTAGTTTTATAGTGGTTGTTTTTTATGGAAGATTAGTAAAATAATGTTTTTTATATTAGCACATTAAAGCAATTCAAAAACATTAAAAAATTAATTAAATTTTAATAAAAAAACATATTAGAACTCACTCCCAGGCATCAACCTTTACACACAGCATGGCCTGCATGCATGAGAAACCTCACAAGCATCCCCTATGAGAGTGCTGTTCTTTAGCCTTTTTTTTTCTTCTCAAATAAGAAAAATCCTATTCATGATGTTCGCCTAGAAGATACATGCACCGATCCTTTATTAATAAAATAGAAGATGGGACTTCTATTTTATTATTGGTTTGGTAGTGCAAAGATATAAAGTACTTTTTTTGTTTTGTTAGGCATCATTTTGCTATGGTAATGTGTCTTTGGGGGCAGGAGGCTGTTTCCTGCTGTCTCAAACTGCTCTGAAATTGTTTTCTTTTTCTTAGAGGGAAATCAAATCTCATCAAACAACGAGACCTTGTGCATCAGAACTAGAACACACCATCATCTATATTCTAGTAGAGACAAAGCTAGGGAGCCTAATTTATGAGCTGCTAGCTAGCTAGACTGTCAACGAGTTTCGATGCTTGAACTTGCATCATTCTGGTAATTGTTAATTTTCCCTTGAGACACTAAACTCAAATTATTGGCGAAGATCGTTATTGGATGCAAGGAGAGCAAGCATGATTGTCTTCCATAGCTATGATTAATTAACAGCAAATCAACTAGTGCTTTGGCTTAAATGCTATACAATCTTTCTGATGATAGGCATGAATGCATGCGGTTGATAAGCATGAATTACCAAGATCATGCATGATTGTCTTCTATAGCTATGATTGATTAACAGAAAATCAACTAGTGCTAGAAGCATAAAATTAATTAAAACAAAAATAAATACTGTTTTATTTATATTCTTAAGCATCATAAGAAACCCCTCTTATGTTTTTTTTTATAAATTTTTAGATATATGAATCCAACTATATGTGATTATTTTTTTGGATAGAAGTCTAGATGCTCATTCCGGGCTATTAAATGCCTATATGTTCCTAAGCTGCATAAATTAACGGGTGCTATCCTATGCCTATGCTTTTCAAATTCAATATATATTATTTTAGAACTCAATCCTTCACTCAATGTCAGTATTTTATTACCCTATACTGCAACTTTTAGTACTATATATATAAAAAATACTTTTAGTACTATACCCAAACAGTTAGCTGGTGTGTGTGTATATTAAATGGAGAGCCAAAATGTCTCCCGCATGAAAAGATGGTGTTTTTCTATTATTTCTACGTAGCCACATGTATTATTGCAGCCATGGCATAACAGACAAGAGAGGTAAGCGGTAGATTTCAATCTTTCCTGACGGATGAAGTTGCAGGATCACTGAATAACTAGAATGCTTGCAAAACTTGTAAAAAAAAAAAAACACGATTGAAATTAACAGATTAAACTGTATTGTAATTTATATATTAGTATTTTTCTGGTTCTTGTACTTCGAAGATCATTCAGGTTCTTATCGGCCATGGTAAAAATGGCTTGCCGACATATATCTGGATGTAAATTTGAATGTAACTCATAGTAATGTGTACATTTCATGGCAGGCAATCTTCAGTTCTGTATCGTTTGTTCAATCTAGTATATGTAGAGATTAATTAATCTGCTAATTAGTTTATGTACCAACGACATCATCTGGGCATCTATAATTTCTTGTCCTAGTTTACTCCTTTCTTGGGTGCAGATTAATACTCTGATTGTCTCTTAATTATATCCAATTATGTGACCAAATCCTCCTGCAAATTAAGCTTATGTGATTCATGTATATTAGAACCAGAAAATCATTGCTAAATATGGTTCTTTCATTGATGAAATTAATAAATCATTCTGTGTTTTGGTTTGTTATCTCACTTCACACACACACACAAATCTGATGAGCAGCTTCGGCCATGCTGTGGGTTTTGTGGTTATAAAAGCAAGAGCCTGGGATTCAGAAGTCATAGCCTTTTCATTGTGCCTCTCGTTCGTGTTTGTTTTGTAAATAATTTTTATAATTTTAATTTTTTTAAAATATAATTAATTATAATTAGTTAAATTTAAATATATATTTAATAAAAAATATAATTGAAGTTTATATATAGCAAAAAAACATATATAAAATGTTTAGTAAAATAGTCATTGCACTTGCCATTCAAAATACTTTTTACTTGAAAATATATTAAAATAATATTTTTTATTATTTTTAAAATTATTTTTGATATTAGTATCTAAAAACATAAAAAAAATATATCAATTTGAAACAAAGAAAACAATAAAATAAAATTTAATTTTTTTAAATATTTTTTTAAAATGTAAAAATAAATAGGATTTTATGAAATTTAATTAAAAAAACATGTAAAATATTTTATAAAAATTATGTTTCAAACTTAATTTTTTAGTGGGTTTTGCAATGCAAAACACAATTTAATTTGTTACCTTTCTACGATTATTATTTCAAGCAAATATAAAATTGGTGAATAATAATAGCAGCGTAAAACTTTATTAATAAGACTAGAAACAAACCCATCAAGCCTAAGATAATCTGGCCGAAAATCACCTTCATTCCTCATGAAATCAACCCAGAAGAAATTCTCGTATTTTCCCTCCATGCCTAAACAGTCTCTGGCTCCGCATTAATGGCTTCTGACTCCTCTGCAGGTAGCCCATCATCACTTGATGAACTCGTGTCCAGCCCAATCAGCAATACATACTGTTCTCTGGCCACGCGAACTCGGTGCAGATGCTAATGCACCATTTCGCTCCTTTACAATTCCTCCTTCAACCAACCAATCACGCTTTGCCACCTCAGAATCAACCCCAACCACACCTTTACGACATGCGCCACCACGTTTCTATAAACCAAAGTTTATAAATATAAACAGAGTGGTGTATAAATATGTTTAGTTTATGTAATATGATTGTAATTTAAAAATAATTAGTATGGATGGATAGTTTATCATAAAAGGCATGTTAAACAAGAAAGAAAAGATTATACATGTTTAAATTTATAAACTTGAGACAAATACTTAAATTAAAATAAAAAATATACTTACTTACTGAAACATTTTAAAGTAAAGAATTTTAATTTTGTTATTATTAATGATGAATCTTTTAACTTTAAGATTTTATTGTTTATAATTTGTATAATTAGGATATTTACAATATATTTTCTAAGATTTCAATACCACAACCTTTGTTTAGAAGCAATTCTAAATAAGGTTTTTGAACCAAAAATTATATAACTCAAATATTTCTAATCAAGATGAACATAAGCTCTAGATCTAAGAGGAAAATTGAAATATAAAAAAGAATAAAAATAATGAAAATGAGGTGAGAAAGAGTGGAAAAATTAATATTTAAAATTCTCAAATTAAACTCTTTCTTCATCTCTTGCTTTTATAGTAAATTTTGAAAGCTAAAAGGGTGAAGAATTAATCCCCACTATTATCAATCTTTAATTAGCCATTATAATTCAAGAATTAAATATAAAAAAACCAAGAATTTTTTATATAAAAAAACTAAGTATTCTTCGAGATTAATTTTTTATTCACCTATAATTTATTTAATTAAAACAAAATTTTGACAGTCCCCTAAATGAATGGAAATCATTTCATTAGTTTGGAAAAAACTTAAAGATTTATTGAGAGATATTGATTTGGTAGATTACTACATCATGATAGATAGCTTTTGTCTTTGAACCTTTTTTAGTGAAATACTAATGGATTTACTGACTAAATAATGAATGTGATGTCTTGAACTATTTAATATTTTATGTAAACCAAGACAATAGTACTCATATAGTTTTTTACATAGATATTTCATTTGGTTCTTGCTATTGTGCTCATTTTAGCCCTAAAAAACTCTTTGATTCATGAGTGCATTCAGTCTTTATTAAAATTCATAAAAAAAAACTATATTTCTTACTCATACAAGTAATCTTTCATTAAAAGTATTATATTATACTTCATTTGATATACCAAGATAAGAAAATAATTAAGAGCTCGACTCACTTTTTATCATACTACAACTAGCATTTATTTTATTATAGGAATAAACATGGAATACTATTTTCTAGTGCTGCTGAGAATATTATATGACTTAGTTTTTTATTTGAATCTAGATCTTGACAGTGTTTTTAAACATGACCCGGTGATCGACTCAACTTAAAGCCAGGGTCATGGGTTTTTGATCGGGTCACTTAGATCAACCTCATTTTTTTTACAAATCAAAGCAATGTTGTTTTGGTAAAAAATAAAAAATTAGTCAACAGGTTGTAACCAGGTTTTTGATCAGGTTTTGCTAAGTCAACTAGGTCGACTCGTCAAGTTGGGCTGAATTTTAAAACTATAGATCTTGAGGTCTCCAATTAACTAGGTATGGTTACTATCATTACACTATTTTATCTTTTAAAAGCTTTAACTTCATTCCCCTTGATGAATTTATACACAAGCTCTC
Source organism: Populus ilicifolia (assembly GCA_015708895.1). Classification (NCBI taxonomy): domain Eukaryota; kingdom Viridiplantae; phylum Streptophyta; class Magnoliopsida; order Malpighiales; family Salicaceae; genus Populus; species Populus ilicifolia. The sequence continues at coordinate 424,801 of SRLM01000356.1, forward strand.
TCAACAAACTTTTAGGTAGCAAATCCACAATATTTTTCTTTGACTTTACAAAGTCAATGAAAATAATTTCATTTCAGAGCAAGTACTTAATGGTATTATATCTATATACATATATCATACATAGACATAATACCATTAAGTACTTGCTCTCCAATAAATTTTTTTTCATTGACTTGTATATCTAAACTTATCATTATACATACTACTTTAAACCTTTCTAATTGATGACTGACTATAGCAATTGACATAAATAATTGGCACTGGTCTTTGGCCAACATGAAATATCCTTTAAGAAATTACAAATTCATCTGGCTTTTTTTATAGCTTTATCAAGAGTAATAAACTTTGATTTTATTATGGATATAATGATAAATACTTATTTGGAGCATTTATATGACACATCTAATCCACCAAGTGGAAAGATATATTCACTTTTAGATTTTAAATCCTTAGTGTCGGATATCTAATTAACATTATTATACCCTTATAGCATGGCTAAGTAACCAATATAGTGTATCATATAGTAAATGGTGTACCTTAAATATTTGAAAACCTTTTGTATTACTTTCTAATAATCTATAGTTAGATTACTTAAAAATCTACCTGGTCTGCTAAGTAAACAATATCAGGTTTTGTGCAATTTATAATATATATCAAGCTTTTAATTATCTAAGAATATTCTAATTGGCTTGTTATTATCTTGCTTTTATGTCCATAATTATTTTTACAATGCTATTATTACCCTTAAAACAATTTTCAAGCACTTTCTCAACATAATAAAATTGAAACAATACCAATTTATCAAATATCCTGGTAATATTTATTCTTATTATGAAATATGCAATACTCAAGTCTTTCATGTTAAACTTATTTAATTAATATTTTTTAATATATTTAATTATGTAATAATTACTGTTTAAAATAAGCATACTTTCCATGTAGAGATATCCAATGATATAATGTCTATTCGTGTTTCTAACATAAACACATCTATCAACTTTTTTTATTTTAAATTTATTTAATAGCATAATCTTATTAAATTTCTCATGTCATTATTTAGGTGCTTGTTTCAAATTATGTAATGATTTGACAAGTTTACAAACTTTTTTGTCTTGTTTATGGACAATAAATCCTCCAAGTTGTTCCATGAAAACCTCTTTATAAAGGTCATCATTTTAATAAAGTTGTTTTTATATTCATTTGATATATTTCAAGCTTAAAATTAATTACAATGATTATTAATATTCAAATGAAAGTTATTTTTGACATGGATGGATATATGTTAAAATCATCCATAACTTTTTATTATTTAAAATCTTTAACAACAAGTATAGTTTTATATCTACCAATAGTGCTGACACGATCAAAAGATTGATGTCTTCTTCTAAGTGCAGGAGTGTCGAAGTCATAAATAACTCAGCAAGACCAGGTCAAATCATATGGAGATTAATTATATAAATTATAAACAACAACAACAACAACAACAACAACAACAATAATAAAGAAATTGATGAAAACTTTGAGATAAAAGATCAATATAAGGATTAAACAATAATAACAACAAATATCAAGGTTAGATGATTCATTAATGATATGTCAAACAAGTATAGTATAAACTCTTATTATTCAATTGAAAACCACACACAAAACATGTTCCAATTAAGTTATAAATTGTTAACATGATTACATTAGTTATCTTATTTGAATAATGTTAATACTTGTAAATGTTGTCAGACATTTATGAATATAACTTATGTTAACAACAAATTAAGTTTTTTTTATAGCACATGTGTCGGTTATACCATAGAGTATGGGCTGTGAAAGTGCCAAGTATTTGTTGTACTGAGTGTTATACAACATAAATCTAGATTAGTCATTTAACAAGTGACATGACTAAAAGATTAATGTTTTCTCTCAAGTGCAGGAGTGTCAAAGTAATAAATAACTCAGCCAGACCAGGGTCAAACCATAGGGAGGTTGATTGTACAAATTATAAACAACAATTATAAACAACAACAATAGTAACAATAACAAGAATAATAATAATAGTAGCAATAATAATACTAATAATACTAGTAGTAGTAGTAATAATAATAATAATAATAATAATAACAACAACAACAATAATAAAGAAAAAGAAAAAGAAAAAAAGTTGATGAAAACTTTGAGATGAAAAATTAATGTAAGAATTAAACAATAATAATAACAAATGTCAAGGTTAAAGGTTTCAATAATGGTATGTCAAACAAGTATAGTATAAACTCTTATTATTCAATTGGAAACCATACACAAAGGAGTTTCCAATTAGATTATAGATTTTTAACATGATTACACTAGTTATCTTATTTAATTAATACTAATACTTATAAATTTCATCTAGCATTCATGATTATAACTTATGTTAACAACAAATCAAGTTCCTTTCATAACTCAGGTGTCGGTTATACCATAGAGTATGGGCTATGAAAGTGCCAAGCATTTGTTGTACCAATTGTTATACAACATAAATCAAGATTAGTCATGTAACAAACAAAGTATTAAAGAGAAAATAAGATAACAAATATAAAACATGTTAGTATCAAACATTAAAGTCCATATTAAGTTTATACAATACTTATTCTTACACCATTAGTGTAATCTTTTCACCTTGACATAATAAAATTAGCTAGATATAATGAAAGAAAGAAAAATAGATAAATAAAATAAGAACTAAATCCGAGATCTATAGCTTCAGATATGACTTAATTATTGAACAGTGTTCTGATTTGGACTGTATCAGCATCTCTTTTCTAAGTTTAACCATTTCTTTGTCCTTTCAATTTTAGTTTTTAAACTCATTAATCAATCATTTCATTCATGTGATAGGTCTGTATTTAAAATGAACATTTACTACAAATTAAAGATATTTTATATTATTATATATGTTGTTACAAAACATACTTTAGTTAAAAAGTTATTTATATTTCAAGTGCAAAATAATGATATAAAACCTTGATAAAAATATATTTTTAAGTACTAATCAAGTGCTATCAACTTTCATCTTTCATTTAAAGATTTACTTATGACCTAATTATTTATTTTCAAGAGAAAGATCCACTAGTTCTCATGTATGATTATTCATAATAAATTCAATTTCATTATCGACCTCCTTCCCACAATAAAAAGCTAAATATTTTAGTTAGTTTTACCATTTTACGCTTTCCAAGCTCAACTCTATTATTTTCTAATTGTTAATAATTATTTAAGATTTTCTTAATCATTCTTTTAAGTAACATCATATACATTTATTACTGAAGATAATAACTCCATCCTCTCTCATATTAAAAAAAAATATACAAATTTACTCTAGTTTCATGAAGTTACACACACATATATGGTATTTACTCTATATTAAAATTTTCGTGTTTATGACATTCAATTTAATTTAGCATTATTTATTTACCATTCATCAAATATTAGAGCAAAATATATTTCACACCTATATAATTAATATAATTAGGTTATTTTACTTATAAAATGAATGATTAGTGTTATAAAATAAAACATTATTATTATGTATTTTCATGACATTAAATTTTCATTTGCTAATATTTTCATGATTAATCTTATTTTCATGATTAATTTGGAATCCATATATATTAGGAATTATTATTATTATTATTATTTATACAATGCAATGTTTGTATTCGTTATTTATCTAAGGTCATGTTTGTTTCTCAGAAAGTAGTTTGGAGAAATCATTTTTTAAATTTTTTTGTCATTAGAAAAGTTAGTCAACGGAAAATACTTTCTAGTTCAAAGAAAAATTTAACTTAATTTCCAGAAAAATATTTTACTAAAAAATTTGGACGGAAAATACTTTTCAAAAGTTATGAAAAATTTAGAAATGTCATATTGTTTATTGATTATATCAAATTTGATTCCAAACTTTTTATTACTACACACACACACAGAGAGAAATATATATATATATATATATATTATTTTAAATATTTATTATTTAATTTTATCTCTTAAAATTTAATTTTTATATTAATTTTGGTCCTCGTTTTTATAATTGTTATTTACTTTTTCTTATTATTTTTTATTAAAAATTTTTATCTATCAAATTTGATCCTCATTCTTTTGATTGTTACTTATTTTATTTGAAATAATTTAGAAAATGTTAATATTATTGTTTTAATTTTTTCATCTTTTATTTTTTTTAAATTTAATTTCTATTATTTTAATTATTATTTATTTTATTTAAAATAATTTATGAAATTATATATATATTTTTTAATTTTATTTTCACTTAATTTTTTAATTTATAAGATTTATTTCTCATTATTTTAATAAACTTGAGAAAAATAAAATATTAATAATTTTTTTCCATCTTATTTTTCATAACATAATCAAATATTAAAAAAAAGTTTTCAATTTATTTTCTAGTGCACTACCAAGTATTAGAAAATAATTTATTTTTTAAAAATTTATTTTTTTAAAAAATTATTTTCTAATATATAAACAGGTTTAAGATAAAACTGAAAGGCAGCGTCCTAAAATAGAATTCTTTTATTTTTATTTTTTTCTAACAAGTGAAATATATAATCCAATAAAAAAACAGAAAAAAATCCAAGGATATAAATGTAAAACAACCAAATCTTGTAAGCAAGGTGACGTGGTAGTTCGCTTAAAAGAAAATTGAAGAAAAACGACATCTCCTCCCTCTGCTCTCTCACGTCTCCTAAAAAGAAAACAATTTCACCTGATTGAATCAGTAACCCAGTAAATAAATTCATAAAAAATCTCAATCAATCTCTGTGACTTGCGAGATACAGAGAGACAAATCGAATCCAGGATAGGAGAGGAAGGGAAAGGAAATGGCGGAGGCAAGAGTAGCAGGAGGAGGATGCTGTCCGCCGATGGATCTGTTCAGGTCAGAAGCGATGCAATTGGTGCAGCTTATCATCCCTATCGAATGTGCTCACCACACTGTCTCTTACATCGGAGACCTCGGTCTCCTCCAATTCAAAGATGTCCGTACACATTCCTCTCTCTCATTTTCTGTATCCATCTCTCCTTATCTTCTTCTAATTGATGCTGAATTGATTGTTCATTTATCGAATTGGATTTCTTATTTATTTACTATTATTTTCCGTGCTGCTGGTAATCTTTCTTATTGTAATTAAATTATAATTAAATCGAAATTCGAAATGTGATTTTGTGAAATCTGATGGCTACATGGAGAATAAAAGGGAGTTCAATAGAGACTGCAACTCCGTTTTTTTTGTTGTTAGTGTTTTTGTTTTTGTGGGTAAAGTATTGTTTCTCTCGGGATTGGTAGTGAAAGAACGTGATGCGATTGATGAGCTTTCATTGTGTTTTTATTTATTTCCTGTTTGCAGCTCAATGCAGATAAGAGTCCGTTTCAGAGAACTTATGCTGCTCAGGTGCGTTTATGTTCCGAGTCCATTTCGAGCCCTTACCTATTTTGAGTTTGAGAAGAATTTTAAATGCATATTGTACTCTTAATCACTACTATTTTCATGGATTGGGAGTATCTCATGATTTAGTATCTGATAGCATTTTCTAGTGTGGATTTTTTCTCAGACGAAAGTTTACCTTAGATATCTGTTTTATGATGCCTTTTTATAGTTGGTAATGGAGTGAGATTTTAGTGGTGGAAATGTTGATTTTTCCCCCTTCTTGTAAGATCAAAAAATTTGGAGAGATGGCTCGAAAGCTACGGTTTTTCATGGAACAAATGGAGAAGGCAGGTGTTACACCTTCAACTAAACCTATGACACAAACTGAGATTGATGTGGATGACCTAGAGGTATGCTACAAAGTTGAATGTGCTGCTAGAAATGTTTTAGATGGGCCATGCCCTTACTATTTTGCTTTGTTTTGGTTGTCATAGGTAAAACTTGGGGAATTTGAGGCAGAGCTGGTTGAAATGAACACAAATAATGAAAAATTACAGCGCTCTTATAATGAGCTTGTGGAATATAAGCTTGTCCTCAACAAGGTATGACTATTTTTTGTTTTGTGACCCATTGGTTATCATTCTGCTATTAGCACTTGTAGACACACCATGGAGAAGATGGCACTTCTGATAATTTTAAGTAGACATGCTGTGACTGGTTTATTGTAAGGTAAATTGTAAACTAAACTTTGAAGAGGGGAAAGAACACATTTCCTGTAGCACACATAGAAATCATTTAACTGATGTAATGGATATCAGTAGATAAAGGAATTCACCAAATGATTTTTTCTTGTATGGTGTCTAGTGTTTATATTTTTGAGCCTCTTGTTCAAGTTGCATTCTTAAGCAACCTTGATTGACAGATAATGGTGCATGCCTTGGATTTCATTAATTGACCAGCCTTGTTTGCAACGATTGAGAAACTCAATTGTGCTGAAAAACCAAGTTTTGTAGTTCCTGTGATGTGTGCTAATCTAGTGTTATAGAGTGGAGTCAAAATGCTATCAACAGTCACTTTTCTTTGTCAAGTCTCGCAAATTTATGTAACAGGCATCCATTTTTCAACTCTTTTTTTTTTTTTAATGTTTTCAGGACTTCATATTCTGTCATTACATAATTTGGTTCATGATCATGCTAGCCCTACTTTGGTGCCTTTTCTCATCAGAACTTCATTTATGTATTAGATTTTTGTTTGCATATGTTACAGTAATGCTGGGTAATAATCAAGACAATGATGTTCTTTTTCTTGGTAGGCTGGTGGGTTTTTCTCTTCTGCCTATAGCAGTGCAACTGCTCAGCAAAATGAAATAGAATCCCAGCAAACTGGCGAAGAATCACTAGATACTCCTCTATTAGAGGACAGAGTATGAGTTTCAATTACTTGTTAGTTTATCAATGCCTCTCTATCCTATTTCTAGTGTAGCAGTGTTACTTGATCCTCATATTTGTATTTGTAACAATAATAGTTGATTGGCTATTCTGTAGGAAATATCAATTGAGTCATCAAAACAAGTAAAGTTGGGGTTTATTACTGGCCTTGTTTCCAAAGAAAAGTCTATGCTATTTGAAAGAATTATATTTCGTGCTACCCGGGGTAATGTGTATACCAGGCAGGTTGCCGTAGAGGAACCTGTCATTGATCCTGTTTCTGGAGAGAAGGTTGATTTTGGTTGCATTTCTGCTGAACATTTTATTCTTGTTGTTCCTTATAAACATTCATGTATCTATGACACAGAAACAATAATGAACTGTAATTGTGCATCATGTCATCATTTCATCTCCATTAGTCTAGCACAGTTGTAATTCTCAATTTTACTCTATTAATGAAATTTTACCCTACTGCTGTATCCCATTTTTACATGTCCCTTGCACTGCTCATGCCCATGCCCATGCTAACTTGTACTAGTCAGCTGCATATGATATATCAGAAGTTTGTCTGCTGCACTCATTGATGCATTATATACACTTATACAGTCCTAATTGCATTAAGGCTGCTGTAAAAGTGGCTCACTGAATGGCTTTGGCTTTGTGATGACATAGTGTTTCTTCCTGTAAATTGTTTCAAGTATCCAAATCAAATCAAATCATATACTGTTTTTTCCATGCAATTTGCCTGAGTTTTAGTATATGATTCACTTGTTTGTTTACAATTTGAATCCAGCAGTGAATGTTTTGTTAGGTTTCTAGTTAAAATATGAGGGCTGTGTGATTTGTTTTAAGTCACTGGTTCCTTTCTTTATTTATTGTTTAGCGGATGAATTCTGTATTTCTTGGAGAAAATGAATTTGATTGTCACCTATTTTTGTTTGCCACATTAAGTTTCTGATTTGTGAATGTTGACAGGTTGAGAAGAATGTATTTGCTGTCTTTTATTCCGGAGAAAAAGCAAAGACCAAAATACTAAAAATTTGTGAAGCATTTGGTGCGAATCGTTACTCTTTCACTGAAGATTTTGGAAAACAAGTTCAAATGATCTCTGAAGTACGTGCTATACCTTTGTTGATGTTTCGATCTCATTAATGACAATTGCAATTTTTGCTCTTTCCAAGTCTTGTCACACTGCTGCTTGCTTCTTTACATGTATTGACATTCTCATTTTTCTCCATGCATCTTAAACTTCCATTGTCCATATATCTAGATTGTTATTATCAGACATATTCAACTGCTTTATGCATTTACTATTAACCTTTTACCTTTTTCTGATTGATTATGATATGCCCACTCACTTCATATTGCAGGTTTCAGGAAGACTTGCTGAGCTGAGAACTGCTTTAGATGCAGGATTGCTTCAGAAGAGTAAATTGTTGAAGACTATTGGTGATCAATTTGTGCAGTGGAACACTTTGGTCTGTTCATAGTTGTATTTACTCAATTTTGTTGTACATTTATGATATTTCACTCTTTAGATCATGTTCAGCCACTAACAATCTTGTCGAACTCATGAAGGCGAGGAAGGAGAAATCCATCTACCACACGATGAACATGCTCAGCCTGGATGTGACCAAGAAGTGTCTTGTTGCTGAGGGGTGGAGTCCTGTTTTTGCTACAAATCTGGTAAATCCTGACACTAATTTTTAATGGGCATTGTTTTGGGAAATCTTGAATCACATTTCTAAACTGATATGGACCATGAAACCTTTCGAATTGGATTGCATATAAAATAAGTTTGAACTTGATGTCTGCAGATCCAGGATGCACTGCAGAGAGCTGCATTTGATTCCAACTCACAAGTTGGAACAATTTTCCAGGTTCTACATACATCAGAGTCACCACCTACATACTTCCACACAAACAAGTTTACTTCTGCTTTTCAAGATATTGTTGATGCGTATGGGTGAGTTTCACTCTTAAGGCCATTCTAAATGATGTTGTTTTCTTGATTAATATGCTAGCCACCAACATTGTTACCTATTAAGTACCTAATCGGTTTTGATTTGTTTTTTCCTTTCCCTTAAATTTATTTTCCAATGATGACATTTAGCTACATCTTCCTAACTATAAAGAATGGATTAGAAAGAACTGATTGAGAGCAATCAAATGTCATGAAATTTAGGTTTTAGAAACCTGAAATAGATCAAAACAACCTAGGTAGGAGTAATGCACATATCAGCTCTGTTTACTAGCATTTAAATTGGCAACACATCCATATTGTTTGTGCTACATCATGTAAGATGATCTAAACAGCTGCATGCTGCACAATCCAAATGCATGGAATGGGTTCAGTTTTACATACAATTAGACTTGGCTAGATTGTTTAGGAACATGCCTCCCTATTTTCTGTACAAAATATTGTTTAGTTTGCTGCTGAATGTAGCATTTACTTGCATGTGTGGACTCACAGATGTGTGAGCGCCGAACATTCATATACCAGTTTTGCCTGTTTTCGTTCTGTTGAAATTAGTAAATTCAAATAAGATGATTTTGTTTTGCATGATTGCAGGGTGGCTAAGTATCAAGAAGCAAATCCAGGCGTGTACACTATTGTTACGTTCCCTTTTCTTTTTGCTGTCATGTTTGGTGATTGGGGGCATGGAATTTGTTTGTTGCTCGCAGCATTAGTCTTCATAATCATGGAAAAGAAACTTTCTGGCCAGGTAATCTCTCGGTAATTTTGATGGTTGAAAGGACATTTTATACTTTGATGTCTTGCTTGACTATTGTATTGTTCTGTATTGAATGTTGACTTCTCTTACTATCAGGATTGGCTTATCTCAGGAAAAGATTAGGCTTGTTCTAAAAGATTGTCATTTTTTGCATGCCTTTTTTTTCTCTAGATTATATGCATCCTGGTGGTTAGCATCTTAAAAAATTGTACATGTTTTGCTCATCAGAAACTTGGAGATATCACTGAAATGACCTTCGGTGGTCGTTATGTTATCCTGATGATGGCACTCTTTTCAATTTACACTGGTATTATATATAATGAATTCTTCTCGGTCCCCTTTGAACTATTTGCTCCATCAGCATATGCATGCCGCGATCTCTCTTGCAGGTATTTGATTTAAACTTAACCAGTTATAAAATCTTCATTTACTGTGCTCTTTCAATGTTCACATCACTGTCCCATGCACTCCTGTTTTTCAGGGATGCTACCACAGTTGGTTTGATAAAAGCGCACCCCACTTACCCATTTGGTGTAGATCCTGTTTGGCATGGCAGCCGCAGTGAGCTGCCTTTTCTCAACTCTCTGAAGATGAAAATGTCAATCCTTATTGGGGTTGTTCAAATGAACCTTGGAATCATATTGAGTTATTTCAATGCAGCATACTTTAGAAACAGCTTGAATGTCTGGTAAGCTTTGAAAAACTCAGTTGCTGGCTGCTCCAGCATCTTTCATTTTTTTATTTTTTCTCCCGACTGGAGTTTTAAAAATGCCATGTTCTCTAAAGCTGTCCATTGTCATGCATTTTCCAGGTTTCAATTTATCCCCCAAATTATATTTTTAAACAGCTTGTTTGGCTATTTGTCACTCCTTATCATTCTGAAGTGGTGCACTGGTTCTCAAGCTGACTTATACCATGTGATGATATACATGTTCCTGAGTCCAACAGACGAGTTGGGAGAAAATCAGCTTTTTCCTCGGCAAAAAACTGTACAGGTGGACTCCATTTTCTGCTGCTTTTTACTTTATCTTTCAAGTATATGAGATGCGGGCATCCTACTAATTCATCTTGTATATTCTGTTTCCAGCTTGTGCTATTGCTATTGGCCCTTGTTTCGGTACCATGGATGCTACTCCCAAAGCCTTTCCTTTTAAAGATGCAACACCAAGCTGTATGATATAGTTCTCAACCACCAAGTTTCACAACATGATTTAAAGTATATATACATGTGTATGTATGTAGCATGCAAACCATAAACAAGAGCATTATAATTTGTTCTCTCTCTTTATCAGTTCTGATTGTAATGTTGTTCCCAGAGGCAAGGTGAATCATACATGCCACTTCAGAGCACTGAGGAGTCTCTTCAATTGGAGGCGAACCATGATTCACATGGTCATGAGGAATTTGAATTCAGTGAAGTTTTTGTACATCAGATGATACATACCATTGAGTTTGTACTGGGAGCAGTCTCAAACACAGCTTCCTATCTTCGATTATGGGCCCTCAGGTTTGTCATTTCAAATGAAGTCAAGCAGCATTTGAGTTCAAATTTAGTTTTCAATCCTGCATGTAACTGGTAGAGTTAAAAATTTTAGATTATGTTGCATGATTTTTCTTGATGAGTGATCTATGTATTCTTTTGATAAAAGATGCATAGATGGAAACATCCTCTCTTGTCCTTCTATGATGTTGAGTTCCACCCCTGGATATGGTCCCACGTAGTTGTAGTCATTTCTCTATATTTCCAAAAAATTCATCTTTCTGTTTGATGGTTACTCGATCCCCTTGATGGGAGCTAATTGTACGCTTTATGTTGCCTCTTCTTTTACAGTCTTGCGCACTCGGAGTTGTCTAGTGTATTCTACGAGAAGGTCCTTCTGCTTGCGTGGGGGTATGTTAATGCTTCTTGTGATGTTGTGTGGATGCACACACCAATTATACTCAAATCTGAATTCTAGCTAATATTGTGTTTTACATGGGCCACAGGTACAACAATATTATCATCCTTGCTGTTGGTGCCATCGTCTTTATTTTCGTAACTGTTGGTGTGTTGCTGGTGATGGAAACTCTGAGTGCCTTCTTACATGCCTTGCGTCTTCACTGGGTGGAATTCCAAAATAAATTCTACGAGGGAGATGGTTACAAGTTTTATCCCTTTTCATTTGCATCAGTAAATGATGAGGTAGAATGACACACCGATTTACAATCATAGCTGCTGCCAAAAAGGGAAGTCATTGTGTATGGGCATGGATTTGTTTGCTTGTTTTTCATTGGGAACATGATGAGAGGTGATTGGTATGTACGTATCTTGCAGGGAGTTTGAGGAAGCTTCTGTTTTCTGACCTTTGCTTATCTTGCCCAATCCTTTGTTTGTTATTTAAAGGACTAGGCAGCTTCCTAGAGGGGAAGTGGTCTTCTGCATGTGATGGCAGCTTTGGCCAAGTGTAATTGTAAGGTTTTTTGATTTATTTAAACTTTTTTTGTTGTTAATATGTGGAAGGCTAGAATCTATAGTTGTGTGCGGAAAACAAGATTTTATCCGCTTGTATTTAATGTAACGTCTGGATTTTACAGCCACTTTTTACTGAAGGGCTTTACAACAATCTCAACATGCCCGATTATTTTTACAACGGAACCAAACTAGACCTGAGGTTTTAAGAGCAGATCGATTGTGGTTATTTATTGCTCATGACAAGAAGTCTTGATTTTCTGTTGTCACTGGTCATTAGTTTGCTCGTGTTGCGGTGTCCATGGCTATTTTGGAGAGTTGATGGCATCAGCAGAAATCAATTTTCTCTCATGTCGTGTTCATTAGCATGATTAGAAGCGTTCTTAGGTATGTCGACCGCACGAATCCAATGAATACTAATTATCTAGTCACTGTTGACTATGGTTCCTGCATTACCAAGCAACGATTGAATACCGATCTGCTGTCTTCTAATACAGGGTTTGTCGACTGAACTGATTCCATAACGCAGCATGCAGATCAGTCCACATGCCACGTTGTACAAACCGTTAAATCTTTTCTTAAGCACTATGGTGACATGATATCGTATGCTGCCACAGCAACATAGATGAAAAAAGACAAGCATTGCAAGTCTTCAAAGGGTTGATTGCATTAGAAAGACAAACGACATCGTACAGCTGCAGCTGCTTTTGCAGACCCAAGGCATGGGAAATTTCGAAGAAATTCCACTATCCTATGATTTGATTGAAAATGGTAGGCAGATATGCATGACTTAATTGTAACCTTATTTACAATGATAAGTAAATCATATTAGGATTCGCATCCTACTGGGAGGTGGTCTGCACAGCAGCAACTGTTGAGACCATGGAGTCTACTCCACAAACATTGCGACCCCTGCAAATCTTGTAGAATCCATTCTCTCCCCACTTTTCTCCCCAGGAGTTCTTGATGATCCAGTATGGCTTATCCTTCATCCTGATAGGAGAATAGCCAGCTGAACCATATCCCACCAGCAACACTCCATGATCCAGCCTCCTTGAGCAGATATATGGGCATGACACTCCTCCAATGTATGTTTGCATGAACACAGCATTGATGGCCACTGTATTAGAGCAAAGCAAGGAGTTATACACAACTAAACACTACAATTGTGGGCGTCGAAAGAGATATAATCACTCAATCAATAAAACTCAAGTTCATTTACCAGCAAGAGGTCCATTTTTCACAAGATTTGCAGCAATTTGATCTTCATCAAGGGAAACAACACTAAAGTTGGCCACTCTTGCTGCAACCTTGTTCTTGTCAAATTTGCAAGCACCTCGATCAGTACCAGTGTAAGGATAGTCTTCCTCACGCATAAGACCACCAGCTTTGAGAGTGTACTCAAAGGCGCTATTCATCAACCCACCATTGCATCCAGAGTCACATGAATCTGGTTCTTCAGGATCACACTGCATGTAGAAATGAGCTGAGTTTAGAGAACACAAAAGAGATAATCTATTAACCACATTACTGGAAAAAACATGTGATCCAATGAATTGTTTTCACTTCTTTATTTCTCATCAAAACGAAATTAATTCCAGGCAATATGTCAACAAATTATGCAGTTACTGCATGCGTTGAACCATCAACAGGAAACTGCAAGGTTTTAGAGAACATTGAATCTGTAAGTCTAATTAATTGAATGAAGTCTCCGACATGAAAAGAATGCCACCATTCATAAACAACGTTCCAGAACACCGACTGAAAATCAATATATCTTGAACAAAAGATAACCAACAATCCTTGCCAGATAGATACTTATTCAATATTTTTATTTATAAACCTGATGATTTTGAAGATTGAAAACAAACAACCTCCAGTGACTCCAATAACATAGCAAAGAAACTTTTTTAGCTTCCTTGCTAAAACCTTCAATAAAAAATGGATATCAATATCAACACCAAGAATAAACGGCAATCATCAAAGTTAGCATGTTTACTCTAATTTTAGATCACTATAGAACAATGAATCATGCTTCAAGTACCCAAAGTCGTCATGTACTCAACCCTTTAAAAAAAATATCATGAAACATAAATAATTAAAAACTTAAAAGACTAGTTGCAAAGAATCACACCTCATGATCGCAATCCACAAGCTGCTGCTCACTGAGGCTAACAAGCTCTCCAGTTGCAAGAAAGTGGGCACCTTCCAAAGCTCCCGTGGCACTAAAACTCCAGCACGACCCGCACGCACCCTGACCCCAACCAAACAAAATCAACATCACCATCAATGTTAACCTCCATAACCCCAAATAATAACAGCTAAAAATTCACGAATTTAATACAAGTCAACGCTTGACCACCCCCCAAAAAAAAAAAAAAACCATCCTTGAAAAAGAAAAAACCCCCCATTATATTACAATTAAAAACACAAAAAAAAGAGAGTTAAAAAACAAGATTTAAAAAAAAAGACCTGATTTTTAACAGGACCAACAGCTCCTTTATCTCTCCAATCAAAATCCTCAGGCAAATCACTAGTAGGTAGAATCGGAGCTTCATTCGCATCCTTAGGCAACCTCAACCTGCGCAACCCTAAAACCTGCTTTCTAAACTCCACCGGAGTCAAATCGGAGAACTGAGTCACTCCATGACTCGCCGTTGGGTCCAATGCCTGATGACGCGCCGCGCGTCTCAGATTAGCCTTGAATACCGAGAACCGGTAATCATGCTCTTCCTGTGAGCCGTAGGATTTCTTGAATTTACTCTTGAACAGCGAGAAGTGATGCTGCTCTGCGCTTAACAGGTTTGATGATGACGCATCCTGACCGTCCACTACTTCCCTGATCAACGGATCATCACCGTTGAGTGTGTCCGCTTGAACTGCGGCGATAAAGACGAGAGAGAGAATGACAAGGAGAGAGAGATTGAGAGACATTGTTGAATGAAGGCGAAGGGTTACCGAAAGAGAGATTTTATATAGAAAAAAGATTCGTACTTGTTTTTGTTATTATTATTATCATTATTTATTATAGGTATAAATATATGAATGGATTGCGTGGATTGTGAGATAAGATACATATATAATCCTTCAAGAATCAATTTTTATTATTCAGTCCAATTTGTCTCTCTTCTTTGGGTTATTTTCCCACGAGAACTCACCTCGATTCTAGAAAGTCATAGAGAAGGTTCCTCTATAAAGTAAAGGGTTTAATGTGGCCAGGAGTAGAAACCTTAAGGACCATGAATGGTAAAAAGGGGGGTGGGTGGTGCTCATCTAACAGTCGTAACGGTGGGTTTGGGCCTCGAAAGGAAGAGGCAATAGGAGAAGGAGACGTGGTAGATGTGTACCGTTTGACTTTTGAATGGTAGGTTCTTCTTTTTGGACTGGCGGTTTCGGATTGGGAAGTTATTTCTGTTTCCGCTACTTGTTGGAAAGTGTGTGAAAATGGGCTACAGAGGCCCATTAGTACAGGGGAAAGTTTTAGTGGGCTGGGCTGAATGTTTGCTTACATGTTGTTTTTGGGCTGCTTTGCTATAACTTCTTATGAAAACCTTTTTTCTTAATTTTAATTAAAAATTAATTTTGAAAAAGCATTAACAATACACAAAGGCTTGACAAAGAGCTACGTACCAAAGTACGCCATGGCTGAATGTTGTTTTGCTCATAGCATTCTGTGGTGGGTAATATGCTTTCTACACGGAAGGGGAGTCCATGGCAGCAGCTTTGAGCCCCTTTTTGTTCGACATTGCATAAAACATTACTAACGGAGATTGCTCTGTGAAGAACAGAATCGGCTCCTGTGTTACACCGCCGTTGTCCACTAGTGATGGAGGGCATCTCGGAGGCCTGGTAAACAAGCATATAGATCGTTGATTTTTTTCCTTTCCTTTTAGGCTTTTCTTCCTATGCAAGTTCCTCGATTGAACCGATAAATATAAATCAAGATTCATACAGATATATGCCTCTTAAATGTAATGTATTGATCTGTTGATGCAGCTTCACGCGTCCACGGTCATATCACTCAGCAAATATTGAGGCCAGCTTTGGTTATGCCGTCTTCTACACGAGGAATATAACTCCTGTTTACTGTGGCTGGGATTGCAATGAAGGTGTTGGAAACTTGTTTTAAATAAATAAATAAATTATGGGTAATGGTGGCAAGAAAAAAACTGAAAGAGTGATTAAATGAAGAAAAATAACATACATAACTAAAAAAACCGAATAGTAAGAAAACCAATTAAATCGATTAAAATTTTGAAAAAATTGACTGGTTTAGTATTATAAGTCTAAAATTGAAAAAAATTAAATCAAACCCGGACAAAAAAAAAACTAGTTAGCTACGGTTTTATAAGCCTAAAACCAAAAAAATCAAACTGAACTAAATCCAAACTGAAAAAAATAAAAAACCGAGCAAAGCAGGGAAAAATAAAACAAAACCGGAAAAAACCGAGACATACTGGTTTGAACAAGTTTTTTTTAAATAATCAAACCGAACCAAAACTGGTTTATTTGAAGAGGTTTTGGTTTGTTTTTTCAAAAAAACCAATTTTTATAACCTTTATATATATATATATATATATATATATATATATATATATAAACCGAACCAAATAAAAAATGCTTACTCTTAATGGTTGATGATGCTCTAAAATCTAGCATGCTAGGAAGGTTACTTTTTGCTATGTTTAGATGATGAATAATCATGTGTTCATGTCTATCTTTTATTTTTTATAATCACGGATTTCAAAGGTTGGTGACAAGGGTGAGATTTCCTATAAAACAATCACTTTTTAATGATTTTAGGGATGCTTTGATAAGTAAGTTAGTAACTTTACTATGAGAAGTTACAACAAATAAGTATTAAATTCTAATAACAAGAAAATATATTTTTAGTTTATGCATGACAAATGCTAAGAATAAATTCTAAAAGAATAAACATGACAAACCTCTTTTCTGAATCCATCAGAGAGTATTTACAACCTTAAATTTCTTTTTCTTTTTCTTTTTAATTAGATTTTTTCCTTCTTCATTTCCAAATAGGGAGAATACCTTTACAATTAAAATTAATATTGATTGCAAGTGTCTCCTTACATGATATTAATTGTTGGTGGGTGTATTACATGCCTATAAAAAACAATTCTATATCAATCTGTACATAATATTAATATTAATAGGATTATTTTTTATTCAACATTAATACTGATTGATGTATGGACGATGCTTAAAGGAAATTTTTACATAGCAAATGTGTAACGAGATGAGGATCCTAGATTCTCATCTTTGGTAATCATATTCGGAGGAATCCTTGGCTTAAAAAGACTTTGATTCTGGCATCTTGGATCTAGTACATATCCGAGTTAAAAGAGGTTAGATATAATATCTCATCAAACTCATAGGTGTTTGGGCCTAGTATGTATTAGAACAAAGGGGTTGGGTTTGACATTTTTTCAGATACACAAGCATTTGGGTTTGGTACTTTCCCGAGCCTTAATAAATGTGCCTAACATTTTACCAGGCTCATAGATGCTTGAGCCTGGTGCGTAACTTAGCTTAAAATATTGAATATGACATCTTTTTTTTAAAATATAATTTATATTTTAAAATTATAATTCATACAATTTATTTGAAGTTGTTGCATGTTATATAGTTTATGAACTGAGATTTTATAAATCATGTTTATATCTTTCTTTAGTTTTTACATGTTAATTGCAAAATTGTGATACAATCATGCATCTTATCTTTCTTGTTTAAACATAATATTTTGATATAGTACATGTTTAATTTGAACTAAAATAAAAAAATATTTATTTTTTATCATGTATAATTTAAATATTTTTATTTATCAAGTTGTTTTTATTTCAATTTATATTATTTCACTTGGTTGTTATGGAGCTGAAATATTTATTTATAAATATTATTGGTTACTGTTTTTATTATTTATATCATGTTTTAAGTTAAGAACTAGTTTTTTCGACCACTATTACTTCAATAAGTTTTAATTCAGTGGTGAGGATTCCATCATCATCTTTTGTGATGTATAGTGAAAAATCTAAAAAGTTTAATGGACTGAACTTTAAATAATGACAACATAAAATATTGATTTACATGCCCATCTTGAATTTGGTTAAGTTTTTGTAGGGAAAAATGTTAAAGTTGTCAAATAATAAATCTAGTTTCATTATTATGATGGCTTTAGATATAAGGAATCATAGTGATTTCATGTAAAAAAATACATTTTAAATAAATTAAACAATACACAATATGATGTATATAGTTTAATCAATAGTAAAAGATACTTCAAATTTTTTTTAATAAAAAGTTTAAGGTTGAAGTGACACGACGAAAAGATTGATGTCTTCTCTCAAGTGCAGGAGTGTCGAAGTAATAAATAACCCGGCAAGACCGGGGTCGAACCACATGGAGGTTATTGTACAAATTATAAATATCAACAATACAATAACAACAATAATAACAATAACAACAATAATAGTAATAACAACAATAATAGTAATAACAATAACACCACCACCACCACCACCACCACCACCAACAACAACAATAATAATAATAGTAATAATAATAATAATAATAATAAAGAAAGAGAAGAAGATGATGATGATGATGAGAACTTGGAGATAAAATATTAAAGTAAAGATTAAACAATGATAATAACAAATATCAAGGTAAGAGGTTCCATTAATGGTATGTCAAACAAGTATAGTATAAACTCTTATTGTTCAATTGGAAACCACACATAAAGGAGGTTCCAATCAGATTATAGATTGTTAACATGATTACATTAGTCATCTTATTCAATTAATGTTAATACTTGTAAATTTCATCAAGCATTCATGATTATAACTTATGTTAACAACAAATCAAGTTTTTTTCATAGCTCAGGTGTCGGTTATACCATACAATATGGGCTATGAAAGTGCCAAACATTTGTTGTACCAATTGTTATACAACATAAATCAAGATTAGTCATTTAACAAGCAAAGTATTAAAGAGTGAACAAGATAACAAATATAAAACATGTCAGTATTAAACATTAAAGTCCATATTAAGTTTATACCATACTTATTCTTACACCATTAGTGTAACATTTTCACCTTGATATAATTAATTTAGCTAGACATAATGGAAGAAAGAAAAATGGATGAACAAAATAAGAACATAAATAAGATAAGAGTTAACAAAGCAAAGGAAAAGAAGTGAAAGGTATAAACTTGATATTAATAAAAACAAAGCATAAAGAATACAAAGAGAGAAAACAAGAGCATAATCTTGATCTGGACACCAAGATGCCTAAATGCATGGCAAATGCCTCCCTTTATAGGCCAAAATTAGGAACTATTGATTTGATGACTAATTGATGAGTAGATGACCAACCCTTGACTTGGTGACAATCCTTATCTTCTCTTGTCTGCTCAAAACATCATTGATGACGTCAAAATTAGAGCCACTTGAAAACATGAAAGTTCTAGGCAATTGTCTCAGCTTTCTTGTGTAAAAAATTCAGCTCATTTCGACTTCTAAAACTCCAGATATGGCCAAAATACTGAACAGTGCTCGGGTTGGAGGACAGATTCAGGCTTCTTTGTTGTTGCAATAATTTGGACTTGAAAATGGTCTTTTTAGATCTTGGGCTCCATATGAAAGTTGTAGGCCTATGTCTTACCTTTCCATCCATATAAAGTAAACCTAAATCTGAGATCTATAGCTCCAGATATGACCCAATTACCAAATAGTATTCCGATTTGGATTGCACCGACATCTCTTTTCTAAGTTTGATCATCTCTTTGCCTTTGCAATTGAAGTTCTTAAAGTCATCAATCAATCATTTTATTTATGTGATAGACCTGTATTTAAAATGGGCATTTACCATAAATTAAAGGTATCTTATATTATTAGATAAATTATTATAAAACGTACTTTAGTTAAGGAGTTATTGATACTTTAAATGCAAAATGATGATATAAAACCATGATAAAAATACACTTTTGAATACTCATCATGAAGCTGTTATTATAAAAATGTATAAAACTAGCAAATTTTGAAATCTAAGAATGACATCAAAGTTGTTTGGTCAAATTTATTCATATATGTGTGTGTATGTTATTGTTTACATATACAAAAAGCTAGTATAGTGAATATATATTATTTAGAAAGTTATATCTAAGGAGTTGAGTTAAAAAGATGACCTTCTATGACCCCTCAAAATTTTCTCAAGAACTTATTTTATGAAAGTATTATTCACACGAAAACTACTATTTTTAATGAGTATCATAGTCAAATGTTTAGATGTAGATTATGAATATAAATATAGTCTATTGTTTGGAAAATGACTAATGTGATTAATGAGCATCGTAGTTGGTCACTTGGTAAAGACTTAAAGAAGTTTACAAAAATAATGCTTACAGGGTAGTGGATTAACACAGATAAATTATGCTCATAAGACATAAAAAGTAATATTAAACAAATCATACAGGTAAAAAATTTAAGTATGTGAGAATGGAAGATGTAGGAATTAAATGGAATACAACAATGAAAATTATAGTATATAAAATTAAATAAATCACAATAACATAACATGATGTTGAAAAATTAAATGGACTATAATAATGAGATTTGAATATGTGATATTTAAATGAGTGATAACAATGAGATTTAACTTAGGATATATTAATTGACCTGGTAGAAAAATTTATTATGAGATATTAAATATTTCATAAATAAATGTAAAAAAATAAAAGATGAAAAAAAAATTGAATATGCTATAAATAAACAAAAATAAGTAAGTTATTAAGATAAAGAAATATGTCATAAATTAGCAAGAGGAACATTTGAATTGGAAGAATAATGTAACTTGCCAAAATAAATGCAAGAAATATTTAAGCTAGAAAAAAAATATTAAACTGTATTATAAATATTTTTTTTAAATAAATTCAAGATAAATAGAAGAAATGTATGTATAAGCCAGAGATGGACTTGAAAAATATTGAATTAAAAAAATTATATGAAAAAGTCATAATAAATATCATAAACATGAAAATAAAATTGATATTAATGAATCAATAATGATATAATGGATAATATGATGAACTAATGAAATCAATTAATCAAAATGAAAAAAAACATTAGAAAAATCAACCAGTTATATAATTGAAATGAAGTGATGGCATGAACTAAATTCATCCTAGTGATAGAATGGGTATAGATAAAATATGACGTGAAAAGAAAATATGTTATGGAAAAGTTTCAATGAATTCAATAAACATAAAAAAAATGAGTGAAAATCATATTGAGATGACTTATGAAATAAATGTTAAATCAAGAAGTTGTTCTGCAAGTGAATATAATAATATAATTTGTTTGGTGAAAAAGAAAAATTGATTAGTGATTCACTAAAAAATATTAAATTGAAAGGGACATAAATTGATATGCTTATAGAATAGACTAATGATATTGATTATGTTTATATAGTTGTAAAATGTAGTAATCATGATAAGGTAAACACTTAATGAAACTTTTATAATTTTATGTGTTTTACAAGTATTTTCTTTTGAAGGCCTCAATTCAAAACAAAAAAGTTATTAAGTTACCTTATTATTCCTATCAGATAGACAAGATAAGTCCTAGTATTTTCTAACGATTGTATTGAAATCAAGCTTACAAATGTAATTTGTAAGGGTTGTAATGTAATAAATCCTAGTAATTGCCCAATTAATAAATGATTGTTTCTCTTTAGATGAGAAAGTATTGTGAAGTTTAGATACTAATTAATTTTCTTTATTAATAACTCTGACTTCTTTATATAAGCAAATCCATATACAGGAAACCAAGATGAAAGGAAAACTGGTAACTAACAATTTAAGATTAACACATATAAAAACAAAACATAACGCGTATGTAATACCAATTTTTTCTAATAGAATAAAAGTATTATAACAAACTGAAATAAAAGTGATGAAAATTTTACAACTGCAACTAACCTAGTCTTGTAGATGACCCGGTATACCCTAGTGTAATCTTCTCATTCTTCACATGAAAATAAACTTTGTTTTATATGCATGCCACCTGCATTCGCTTTCACGTTTGACATTTTAAACTCTCTTTTACATGTATGGCATATACAATTAGCATTCCAGGTCTAGCTTTAAAACACGTATTTGGGATTTGGTCTAAAAGGTCTTTTTGACTGACGTGGCTTATTAATACCTCCCCCATTATATGAATCATTGTCCTTAAGGTCCACGTTTAGAAACAACTCCATCAACTGTTTGGTAGGTACCCATGTCACCTTTTCAACTAGTAGATATTTCCAGTGGATAAAACATTCTTTGATAATTTGGACTCCTTGTTTGATCCAACTGTGATTTATAATAGCTTGTGGCATGAGTATGACAACCCCATCTTCATTGAATGGTGGCATCTCTATGCTATGCTCGTCATTTTCTATATTGGTGTTATATCGTTTAAGTAGGGAAAAGTGAAAAATTGAATGAATACACAACTCTGTTGGTAAATAAAGTTTGTATACAATAGGGCCTCTTTTCTCTAGAATTTCATAGGGCCTATAGAAGCGATCGATAAATTTAAGGTATTCTCTCTTAAAAATTATTCGCTGGCGATACGGATATAGTTTTAAAAGAACTAAATCACTAACCTTGAATGACACATCTTTTCATTTTTTATCTGTTATTTGTTTGATTTGATTAATTAAGCGTGCAAGGTTAACTTTGAGTTATTGGAGTAATTAATCTTGATCCTGTAGTTGTTGATTAACTTGATACACTGGCAACAGTCCTTCATAGTATGCTAAAATTGTGGGTGGCAGCCTACCATACAGTGTTTGAAAATGGATCATTTTTATGGAGATATGGTACGTTGAATTGTACCAGTATTCTACCTAAGATAAGTAAAAACTCTATTTGCATGGCCACTAATAGACAAAATGTTTGAGATATTATTTGATGCATTGATTGACAACTTCTGTTTGGCCAGTAATCTGTAGGTGATATGTAGAGCTGAGCTGCAATTTAGCACCCGACATCTTGAAGAACTCTTGCTAGAAATGGCTCACAAAACTGGATCATTGTCACCGATGATAGACTTTAGGCTGGTATATAGCTTAATAACACCTTTCATAAATTTCTCCACAATGTTTTTAGCCATAAAAGGGATGCTTTAAGGTAAAAGAGTGAGCTGATTTACTAAGCCTATTAGCGACTACTATGATAGTATCCTTGTCCTGTAAAATGGGTAACTCCTAATAAAATCTAGTATGATGTCATCCCACACTTGAAAAGAAATGAACAGTGGTTGTAAGAGACCTACAGGTGCTAAAGTTTTTGTCTTTGTCTTCTAACATACCATGCAATTCTTAATATATTTTTGGACTAATTTTAGCATCCTTGCCCAATTATATTATTGTCTTAGTTTTTTATATGTGCATAATACACCGAAGTGGCTACCCACCTTGGTGTTATGTATTTTATATAGCAGCTTGGCATGTAAGGTAGGATTAATTAAGACAATGACTAGTTTCTTGTAACAAAGTAAGCCATTATGCCACACATATTAGCTGTGTAGTTGGTCTGTAAGTTACCCAACTCATAGACTTGATGTATGTATCTGTCCATGCAGCTTGTTTAATTTTTTCCTATGAGGTAACCTAAGGAATAAAAATATGGTGAAGAACAGAGCTACTTTGTTTACAAGATATAGCATCAGCTATAGAATTTTTCATGTCCTAGATTGTAAGTGATCTTATAGTCATAGCCTAAAAGCTTTGCTCCATATTTTTACTGTTTTGACGTGGTGATATATTGCTCTAGCAAATACTCTAGGTTTCGTTGATCTATCTAAATATAGAATTTTAAACTTAGAGATACGGTCACGACAGGTATATAGCTTCGATGATGGCTAACATCTCTTTGGTGTAAGTGGACCTAGACTTTTTTACCACCCCAAAGGCTCTCTATTCATAAATGCCACTGATTTGCCTTACTGAGTCAATACTGCTCCAATTCCTTCACCTAATGCATTAGTTTTGATAGTGAAAATGTCTTTGAATTAGGGCATTGCTAGAGTTAGTGTAATTGTTATGCTTGATTGAGAGCAAGAAAAGTAGTTTTGGCTTCCTCCTACCTACCAAGTTGGCCTTTATAAAAAAGATTATTAAGAGTATGTGCCATAATGCTATAATTTTTTTACAAACTTCTAGTAATATCCTATTAAACCTAAAAAAGCCACGTTGTTCAGAAATATTTGTGGATCGTAGCCATGCCACCTGTCGCATGTGTGCGACGTCGTGGCGATCATCCACTATCTTTAAAAAGAATGGGATGTGGTGTATTTCTAGCAAGATATGAAGAGATAAGAAATTCTAGTCTCTTATCAGTGAAAAATTTAAATGGGAGTCGCCACCTAGTATTGTAGTAACTAGGAACCCTAATTGGTCTTAAAGATCGGGTACGGAGATTAGTTGTATAAAGGGAAGATATTAGCACCCCAAATACACCTTACCTAAGGTAGGTTGTATTGTTTTGTTTGATAAAATATGAAATCATATTGTGGTGTCTAATTATATGTCTATTTAAGGTTTAAGAAAAGTCCTTCTTTGTAAGGAGATCTTTATCTAATCGGGTAAAAATCTAGATGTTTTATGTCATTAAATAAAAAAATACCTTTTTATTTAACATCAGAAATACATGTTACGTATAACCTCATAATCCCTGATACTAAACCAAAACAAAATAATTTTTTTGTTGTTTTTGAAATACATGTTACATCAGAAATATTTTTATTTAGATGGCTAATGTTATCTGAACTTTAATAAACTAGTTATTAAAGCTAAAATGTATGCTAAAATATTATTTTTGATGTATGAAAAATACAATATGATTTTTTTAGCTTTTGAGATACTTGGGTGTATGCATAAAAATATTTTTTTATTTATTTTAATTTTTTTTTAAAGTTTTGACAAAGACCAAGTATTTTTAATACCAAATTTGTATTTTTTTATGACATAAAATATAGACCAATACTAAGCAAAAAGGCATAAACAAAAAAAAAAGGAGAAATTCAAATATTAAAAAAAAAATAATAACCAGTGTATAGTAACCAGGCCCCCCTCATTTGCTGTAGAACGTGAATTAATTCATGTTCTGCGTAAAGGAGAAAGAGATGGGACAGTCGAAGGTTACCTGGGATTGGTGTCGAGGCGGCGCTATTGGCGGCGGAGACACGGTGGCCGACATTTTGCTGTGTTTTTCTTCTCTCTCTCTCTCTCCTTGATTTTTCACACTTTTCTGCTTCTTCTTCTCTTTTTTTTTCTCTTTTCTTCTCTCCTCAGGCTTGGTCTCCTTCTCTCCTTTTTCTTTCTTTCTTTTTTCTCTTCTTCCTCTTTTTTTTTTTCTTGCTGCTGCCTCCCCTACTTTTCTCTTCTTCCTTTTTTTTTTTCTTGTCACTGTGCTGCCGCTCCTCCACTGTTCCTCCAGCACGTGGAAAGTGGGTTGTGTCGGTGTCTTTTTAAAGGTGAAATGTTAGTAAAAATATCGGTGAAAACAGTGGAGAAAAACAAATTTTCTTCCCTTGTTCTCTACGTGTCTAGGGGAAGAAGATGATGGTGCTATTCAAAATGACGTTGTTTTGAGTTTTCTCATTTTTTTTATACACAGTGCATGAAATGACATCGTTTTTTCTCTCCAAAAAGCGTCATTTCATTAAAATAAGAATTGGTGCCAAAACATATTAAATTCAAAATCAGGCCTTCAATTTAGGTATGGTTTTACAATTTGGTCATTGGTTTCAGATTTCTTCAATGAAGTCCCTAATTAGCCATCAAAGTGTAATATTGATGCAATTAAACCTCTGATTTGACCAAATTAACTCTCAAAAATTATATTTTGACCCCATAACTTTAATTTCTTTCAATAAAAGCTCAAATTAACTCAAAAATCAAATTTTCTTGCAATCAAAACCTTCATAAATTCAATTAAACTTTTCTTAAAATTTAATTGAATCCATAAATATCTTATTTTGGACTTTTCTTCTTAAAATTGATTTTTTTTATCAATAAAGCTCTTATCAGTCAATAAAATACTGTCAAATTTTAATATTTGTAATTATAAACCTCCTCAACCAATTTTTGACCATTTTCTTAGCATTCTAACATCCCTTTTTTTACTGTTATTATTTTTAAATTAGTTATTATTTCTCTCTCTCTCTCTCTATATATATATATATTACGTGGGGACCCAAAAATGGGTTACAACACCACCATTGCTATAATTTTGTTTTTTTTTCTACATTCACTCTATGATTGGTGATAATATGCCCTAAATACTCCAATTCTTATTGCCCGAAAATATATTTGCTATCTTTGACAAAGAACTGTTGCTACTTTACTATTGTCGTAGTTTGTTTTAAATTCATCAAATGCTGGTCTCATGTAGGACTATAGACTAATATGTCATTGAAGAAAACTAACATGAATTTTCTAAGACGAGGGTGAAATATAAAGTTCATGATAGCTTGAAATGTATGGGGTATATTACATAAATCAAATGGCATAACCAAATATTCATAATGTTTGTTACGAGTATGGAAAATAATTTTTGGAATATTCAGAGGATTAACTCGTACCTCTAGCTTGGTGAAATATGAAGCACCATAAACCTCCTCTATCATATTATTAATCGTGAGAATGGAAAAGCGGTCCTTCACAGTGGCAACATTGAGTGTACAATAATTCGTGCAAAAACACTAAGTTCCTTCCTTTTTCTTCACTAATAGTACTGGTGATGAAAAGGGCTTGTATTTAGTCAAATGAGGTCGGATTTTAACATATCATAGACTTGTTTCTGAATTTTTTCCTTTTGATAGTACGCATAATGGTATGGTTGAACATTGATTGTTTCAGTTCCTTCTTTGAGGGAGATACAGTGATCAACTTCTTTGATGGGTGGTAGACCTGTAAGCTCCTTTAATAATTCTAAAAACTCGTGTAAGATGTTTTTTATGTCAGGATGAATTTTTTTATGTGGCTTTACAACACTAACTTGGAGGCATATTACGTAAATGAAATGGTTTTGATGAGCTTTTTTGGATAATTCATTAATTAATGTGATTTGAATGGCTTCATTGTCAGTCCCTTGCAGTCGTCTGATCTGGTTCTTCCAAAAAAGTTTCATGGTTAACTGTTTCTAGTTGTAAACCATAGAACCCAGCGTTTCCAGCCATTGGATTTTTAGGACTAGATCTAACCCTATAAAAGAAAGAAAATAAAAAAGTTAAAGAAAAATGAGTGCTTTGTAAGTCCACTCCTACCTCTTTAAAATGCCCATGACTCTTTAATTTCTTTTCATTAGTTACCTGCATCGTGAAAGTCTTAGTTGGCACCACTAGTAATCGCAACCCGTTGGCTAACCTCTCACTAACAAAGTTGTGAGTTGACCCACTATCAATGAGTGTGATGACATCGCAGGAACCCATTATGACAACTATTCACATAGTCTTAAGCATAATCCATCCTGTTATCGTATACAATGTGATTTCTAGTTTGGTAGTTTCCTCATAATTCTCTTGAACTAGTTGTTCCTCAGTATCATTATCATATAAAAGAGTGTTATTACAATCGTAACCCTTTAACATGAGTATTTATAGCCCTTGATATTTATGCCCTATAGTAAAATGATCATTATAGTTAAAAATAAGTTTTGAGCTCTCATTTGTTGTATTTTCTCTCATGTGAGCACTAAACAGGTTTGGCAGGGACTGGTGGTGTGACTCGATTAATAAAAGAAGGGGATATGTTAGCACTTATAGGTGGTGTAAGTTTGATAAACCTCTTTTGTTAGTTAAGCTAATCATCTTTTATTCGAGCTAAATTGATGGCTTCTTTTAAGGTTTGATGCTTAAACATGAGTATCCTATCTGAAATGTTAATTTTTAAGCCACTCATATATGTACCCATTAGAGCTTTTTATGTCTATCTACTTACTCGGGTGCCTAAGCGCTGGAATTCCTATCGGCAATCACATAGTGAACCACTTTGCCTGATCTTTGAAAGGGCTTCATCAAAATCTTTGTATTCTAAAGGGCTAAAACGAGCTTAGAGTTCATCTTTAAAACTTTCCCATGAGAGAACGCATCCCTCTTTTTCACTCATCTTATGATTGGCCTCCCTTTGCAAGTGGTAGGAGGCTAGAGAGACCTTTTAAGTTTCAGGAGTATTTTGGAATTTAAAAAACTAGTTTACACGAATAAACCACTCTGTTGGATCATTTTCTAAAAATCTAGAAAATTCAAGCCTTTTTATCTTGGCGGAGACAACAAGCCATTCCCTATCATGGCTTTCATGATGTTGGTTGCCATGGTTTGGAGGCTCCTAGTTTGCAAACAGCACATCAAAAGGTTGGTTAAAAGTTTCTTTCAATTGTCGCAATCTGTCAGTCATGCCTAACTCCATTCATTGTAGCCCATCTTTTAACTGTTTAATTCGTTCCTTATTAGTTCCTATAATAACCAGGCTGTAATAATAATGATAAATCCTAGTAATTACTCAATTAGTAAGTGATTGTTTCTTTCAAATAAGAAAGTACTGTAAAGTTTAAATAATAATTAATTGCCTTTATTGATAACTTTCAGTTGCTTTAAATAAGCAAACTCATGCACAAGAAACCAAAATAAAAGGAAAATTGGTAACTAACAATTTAAGATTAACACATGTAAAAACATAACATAACACATACGCAACACAAAGCATTTATAACAAAATAAAAGTATTATAACAAACTAAAATAAAAGTGATAAAAATTTCGCAATAACAAATGACCTAGTCTACCCCGACGTAATCTTCTCATTCTTTACATGACCATAAACTCTCTTGTGGATGCATGCCACACGCATTTGCCTTTCACGTCTAGCTTCCTAAGCTCTCCTCTGCATGCATGACACATGCAATTAACATTTAACGTCCAACTTTACATGTATATGAGATTTGGTCTAAAAGACTTTGTTGACTAACGTGATATTAACTTATTATAATATCAGTATAAATTTATGGATGGTAAACTGAAGAATATTTTTATATAAAAAAATTCCTATAAATACAACATAAATAACAATTAAAAAGATGATAATTACATTATAGAACATTACAATAAGATATATATATATTGAATTAATCGAGTTTAAAAAATTATGACATATCACTAGATTTAGAATATTTATTTTTTATTTTTTAATTTACTATCATTTATAATATTTTTATTATTTGATTTTGACAAATTAGATGGATTTAAATAATATAAATATTACATGTAATCCTGTTTGTCAACACCCTTAATGCCATGTAATGATCGTAAGAGTTCAGATTTCACTCTCTTGGCCGGGGACGGAATTGACTTTGACCATCCTCCTATTGGAATGGTAATTTGTGGCTTGAAGATAGTGTCGTGGTTCTGTAATCCAGACTTCGTAATTATAAGTCACCTACCGTATTGGGCTTGGACTTCTTTATAAAAAATGGAGGAAGAAGAACATGCAATTTTTTTCATTTTTTATTTATTATTGTTTTTGCAATAATAAGACTGTACACTAAGGATACTTACTATCTTTCTCAAAGTATTTTTCTTTTTGGTTTTAAAAGGGAAGTTACTATGAGTTCAAAAATAAATAAATAAATCCAGTCATTTTGTAATATAATTTCCCCATGCATCTTCCTTTTCAGCCACTGCATGTGTTGCTAAGCCGCAGGCACGCCGAAATACCCAGTCGTGTCAAAAAAAAAAAGGAGAAGAAAAAACAAGGACAACATCAGCACCTGCAAATAATAACACATGGAGATCCATTTAATTATAAGTTCTTGTTAAAATTATTATAATAATAACTATAACTCTCAGTCCCAAACGATCAAGATTCCTCCCTATGTGATTTACATAATGCATGAGAGCTCATTTGGGTATTGAGCCAGGTTGAAGATGGATGTTGATAAACTCGAAAGTTTAAAAAATATATTCAGGTTAACGCTAAAAAAATTTCAAACGTTGTTGTTTTCCTCTTAAAAAAAAAAAGATCCGGATTGATTCTGCAACCCAAATCCTTTTTTCAGATCCGTCCTTGAGTTGGATATGACTATATTCTCCTCGCATGAATCAATTTGTTATCTTGTTAGAAGCAGTTTAATATTTTCTGACAGGAGAAATGGTGTCAAACTCAAAATATCATTTCAGATGGGGTTAATTTGTTGAACCCTTCTGGCCATTTCCTTCACAGATGTGGATAAATATGAAACGACGTGTCCGTGATTGCAGGGTCCCATTATATTTTCAAATTTCCTTGAAATAACAACCTTTTCAAATGTATTTGCATTTCTTGGATCTATCTATCGCCACATAAATTTCTACTCCTGATGCCTTTTGGGCTCAAGCCAAGACGTATAGATAGCAGGCTGACCTACCTTATTAAGCAACACATGATATACATAACAGGTTCCAGTACACCCTTAGTATATGGTAAGGTAAGGATCACGCCTGTGTATATCTAAAAACAGGCAAGCATATCTATATATTGATGTATTTTAAAAGGGTTGGAGGTGGAAAGCACAAGAATTTGGTGTTGAACTGATCTAATCTGAAGAAGATGGGCTCTTCTCCTTCTTCATCATCCATTGTTTTTCCTGTATTGTTTTTGGTTTTCAATGCGGTTGTGTTGTGTTATGGAGGCAAAACCAGTAGTTTCGTTAGGAAAGTGGAGAAAAGTATTGACATGCCTCTTGACAATGATGTTTTTAAAGTCCCTCCTGGCTACAATGCTCCTCAACAGGTGTGTATTTTTTTCATGTTTTTTTATTTCTCTTGTTATTTACTGGCCCTTTTCTTGTTATTTTCATCATTGAAGCATGTAGTCTCTTTATTGATTAAAATTTTGTCTTTTCTTTTTTATATTTGTAATTTAGGTGGGTTTGTCATTTAAGAAAGGGAAAATTCTAATTTTTTTTTAAATGCAGAACTAAACTTTAAGTGTTTTTTAGTCCTTAGAACTCTGGGGAGTCTCCTTGAGAGTTTTGTTGATTTTCTCAGTGGATGGACTCTCCTTAATTTATTGATATGTGGGTGATTTAAATACAGGTTCATATAACACAAGGAGATCATGTGGGGAAGGGAGTGATAGTGTCATGGGTGACTGCTGATGAATCAGGTTCAAATACAGTGATTTACTGGAGTGAAAGTAGCAAACAAAAGAAGGAGGCTGAAGGCAAAACTTATACCTATAAATTCTACAATTACACCTCTGGCTACATTCATCACTGCATCATCAGAAACTTAGAGGTGAATTTCTTCAAAATTTATGTTCTATTTGATGTTCATTTTGCTTCATTCGCAGCTCCCATGTTTATGTTCTGTTTTGTATTGGTACCTAACAGTTTCTCAATCAAAATAATTGG
This sequence comes from Populus ilicifolia, assembly GCA_015708895.1. Lineage (NCBI taxonomy): Eukaryota > Viridiplantae > Streptophyta > Magnoliopsida > Malpighiales > Salicaceae > Populus > Populus ilicifolia. Next base: position 456,276 of record SRLM01000356.1, read on the forward strand.
GAGTTTGGATTTTTACTTGAAAATATTTACTTTTTTTGTTCAAATTAGAGTATGGTTTTGATTAATCTGGTTATTTGACTTCTTGTGGCAATTCAACACCAAATATTACTATATAGTAGGGATTGGGAACACCACAAGACAGTTCTGGTTTATCACTCCTCCTACAGTTGGTCCTGATGTCCCATATACATTTGGTCTCATAGGTATGCATGGCTTGCTACAGGTTCTGTTTGCTTATATTATGGGCATTGTGGTCCATGCATACCTGCAGTTTGCTCCTGTATTTGTGTATGGTTAATATTCTTTCAGTGGATAGGTTGTTTGGGTTCTTACATGAGCTGATGTCCACTTACTGGGACTTTATTTGCAGGGGATCTTGGTCAGACTTATGATTCAAATAGAACACTTACTCACTACGAAAATAACCCAGCAAAAGGGCAAGCAGTTTTGTTTGTTGGAGACCTCTCTTATGCCGACAACTATAAAAATTATGATAATGTGAGATGGGATACATGGGGAAGGTTTGTAGAGAGAAGTGTTGCTTATCAGCCTTGGATATGGACTGCAGGAAACCATGAGATTGATTTCGCCCCAGATATCGTAAGCATCTATTACCATAGTTTATCATCTAATCAAGAATAATATCATCGACTCCTCTGAAATAAGTGAAGGTCAGCAGGAGATGGTATCTTCTGTGATTCTTATTTTCTTATGAGGAGAGATGCTTCATCTCACACCATTCGAATAATCCATGGCTTCCAATATCCTCTCAACTTTGTTCTCTCAGGAAATGTTAATTTTCATTCTAAGGGCTACTTCTCAGTGCCGACAATATATCATCTTGCTTGCCAATTAACTTCGTTGCAACTACCTTAATCTAGTTGTTGAACTTGACTGTTATAGATACGATGTGGTTTCTATTTTCTATTCAAAGCTAGCTACGAGTTTAATTGTTAACTTTGAATTTAGGAAGTAAATTGCTCTTGGTGTCTCTGCTTTTGATTTTTGATGCTGTGTTTTATGGTTTTAGTCCATTGTTTTCCACGTGCATGTTTGATAAATGCACAGAAGCTGCTGAAAAGAAAATTCATAACAAAAGAATGAAATGTCGTTGCAGGGTGAAACTAAACCTTTTAAACCTTATACTCACCGCTACCATGTCCCTTATAAAGCATCGCAAAACACCGCTCCTTTTTGGTACTCAATCAAGAGGGCTTCAACATACATCATTGTGTTGTCTTCATACTCGGCATATGGTAAGGGTTTTACTTCTTCAATAGTCGTAAAATAGAATGAATGAAAGACTGAGTGTGTGTATCAGTGTATGTGCAACTTATTTTCAACAAACATTGGTTCAGGCCATTTTTTGTTAGACATAATTGTCGAGTGCATATATTGCTTAGGAAAAGACCTTGGAAATCATGACCTGTATGCTACTCATATTTAGAGCAATTGTTTACCATAACTCCTGTAATCTCTTCATTTTGTCGCCTGCATTCAGTTATTTGGAAAATCAAGTATAATCCCTGCTTTTGCGTAATTGCATGTGTTTTTCTATCTTGTTTTAAGGCAAATATACTCCTCAATACCAATGGCTTGAAGAAGAGCTACCAAAAGTTAACAGGAGTGAGACATCATGGTTGGTTGTTCTTATCCATTCTCTATGGTATAATAGCTACGAGTATCATTACATGGAAGGGGAGACCATGAGAGTAATGTACGAGCCATGGTTTGTTAAGTACAAAGTTGACATTGTGTTTGCTGGTCATGTTCATGCCTATGAACGATCTGTGTCCCTTATCCCTTACAAGTTATAAATCATGTGATCAGGTTCATGTTTCTCTTGAAATGTTTTCTATCCGCCTTTTGGGATGTCTATTTTAACTTTCTAAAATACCTCCAAAGTTTTGTAAAGATTCCTCTGTTTGGCTTCAGTTTTGTTTTTGCTTCAGAATGACATGAAATGCAAATCCTTTAGGCTTATCAAATTCGATGAGATTGTCAGAACTATCAGATAATTGAAGAGAAGTTTGAGGTTGTTTGCAATCAGAAAGAACTACTATACTAGATTTGAATGTGAAATCTTTGTCAAAGTAAAAATTGGTGTGCATTGTCTCTACAGGAGCGCATATCCAACATTGCATACAACATTATAAACGGACAGTGTGTACCGGTAAGAGATCAAACTGCCCCAGTTTACATTACCATTGGTGATGGAGGAAATATAGAAGGCCTGGCAACAAAGTAAGATCATTGAATAAATGAACTAACCTTCTTTGATATACATCCCCAAGTTCTCTTGCAATGATCTTACTAGTATCTTGCAGCATGACGAATCCACAGCCAGAATACTCAGCTTACCGCGAGGCCAGTTTTGGTCATGCCATTTTCGATATTAAGAACAGAACCCATGCTTACTATGGCTAGCATCACAATCAAGATGGATATGCCGTGGAAGCTGACACCATGTGGTTTTACAACAGATACTGGCATCCTGTCGATGACTCAACAAATTCCGATTCGTGATCAATCAGTTCTCGAGATCCTTTCATTTCCTGGAATAAAATTCTCATAGAGAGAAGTTGACCGCAATCATGAATCGTCCCTAGGAGCCTTTGTTGGTCAGCGTTTGTGACAAAAAAAAAATTTTTTTGCTGATCATATGGCAAAAGTGTTAGGTTGGTTGCCATTTCATGTAAGGCACCAACCATTGACCATTGACTATTGCACCAACCATGTGCAATGTCAAAGGTTGGCAGCCACCATTGTTGAAGAAGAGCTGGAGTTGGCAGCCACCTTTGTTGAAGAAGAGCCTCCATGAATGCCTATAAATAGAGGCATATGTTAGAGAGCAAAATATGAGAAGAAAATTGTGAAAATGTGAAGAGAGTAGAGAAGAAGAGAGAGCTGCAATGGCAGCAGCCTTGCTGCCATTGCAGCAGCTGCAAGTGCAGCAAATAGAGCTAGAGTTGAGTATGAGAAGGTGTAATCCTCCTCCTCCATGTATTTGTTTTGAATTCTTTCTCAATCTCTAAATATATTAACTTCTCCCGTGGATGTAGGCGATTTGCCGAACCACGTTAAATATTGTGTCAGTGTGCTTGGCCTCCTATGAGCAAGTATCAGAACATCACCGGTCGGATTCCCCAACAACTAGTATCAGAGCATATGGTTTAACGTGGTGTTTGATTTTGCTTAAAAATGAAAGTTGTCAAAATTGTGTTTTGACCATACCACTGTGTAGAGGAGGAAGAGACGAAGCCACTGGTGAAAACCGTGTCGAAATATAACGTCGGAATCCGCCGCACGTGCCGTCCCGCGCCGGGGAGGTGACTGCCCACGCGCGCAGACGCGCGCCACGTGTCACACGCGTCATCTTTGCCCGGATAGGCTGACCCGACCCGAATACCAGATGATCCGACCCACGGGCGAGATCCGGATGAGGATGATGTCATCATGACGTCATAGTTTCGTCAGCATACACAGGTGGCATGCCACGTCGTCACCAGTCATCAGACACGTCAGCAAAGGTGGGACCCACAGTGAGCCGAGCCGAGCCGACCCGAGTCGAGCTGAGTTAGAGCCGAGCCGAGGGTCAGGATTCTGTGTGGCGGAGTCTACGTGCAACCGGATCTAAGATTGAATCTGAACCACTGATCAGGCGAAAATTGTTTTGATGAGATCTCAGCCGTCTGAAGTGCGATTTGGACGATTTCAGACTTGTTTCCAGCTAATTTGATCGTTCCGGATACAATGGTACGATCCGATCGTTGAGATTGAGATCAGAAATGACGGTGATGAACTATTAAAGAGAGATTGCCCGATCAAGAAGCATCTGATGGTCATCATGGTGGTCGATGAAGATGATGAAGAAGAAATCACACATGTTTGTCCAATTACATGTGTTAAACTGTTATATGGGGAACTTTAATTGCCTTGAGGGAAGGCAAAATTGGGGACACTCTGGACACCCGATCATTTGGACAATTTGAGGTGGAGAGTGAAATTTGATGAAGACCAATCTTGACGAATCTAAGCACTGGTAGTCTCGCCAGATGTTGAGAAATCAGGTATAAAACAAGGATACCCCAGATCACTTGTAAAGGAAAGCCACGATAAAGCTAGCAAATGGTTGTATATACGAAAAGACAGTACGATGGATAGATATGGCCTAAAAAGTTCTGGCTAGGAGATTGGGTTTTAAGCGGGACCGTTGTGACCCCTCCAATCTTTCCTGGGAACTAGCTTAGTGGAAGGATTATCCATACGATTCTATTTTTGTATATGTGACAGTTTGTTGTGAAACTGTTGAAGACTAGCAAGATGACCGCACAAAGGAACAGTTGGGTTCTGTATGATCAAGGATTTGATGGAGTGGTGATTTCTCCAAGGAAGTTAGATTTGGTGATTGTAATTTCTCCAGGGGAGAGTTGATGAAGACCCTAACAATGGAAGAGAAATACAACAAAATGGATAAAGATTGGCACCCTATTTTGACTTGGATAGATGTTGTGACAGGGTGAGCTGCCGTCAAACATAACCAAGGAATAGGGAGAAATCTGGAGAACAGAAAATGCACGAGGACACACGAAGATTATATAGGAGTACCCGAAGGATCCAACGAGGTACTACAATGAGACAACAGGTGCAAGGAGAAGAAAAGTTCCCAGATGAAGCTTAGAGCAGAGACTGTATGAAAAAGTTGTACAACAAGAAGTCTCTTGTGCTCTTGATAAAGGCAACAAGCAAGGATCTTTCAATGCATGCAAGGATGGAAAGATGAGCTGTTGTAGATACACCTAATTGAGGGGGTGCAAACGCCTATGATGAAAGACGAAGACACCAAAGGGAGTTGGTGTGGGTGGAGTTGTTAAGCAGAAAAGGCGTAGAAGCTCCAAACATAGAAATTGAGGTGGAGGATTGCGAGGAGTATACCGCAACTTTCTCTTTCTATGTAATTAGTGGCAGTGATCTCTCCTATAGTCCACATGGTGGTAGAGAATTTATGGAGCCACTTTAAAGCATCTCAGTTGAAGAAGGATGCGACCGCCTATAAAAGGCGAAGACACCTTAAAGAGAAGGTGTGAGGGCTTTGAGATGAGCCTATGGACCGCCGCATGACGACGAGCAGAGACACCTCAGGAGAAGGTGTGAGGGCCGTGGAAGGAGCCCAGTTCAGAACGCCCTAGAGCCAATGTGATGGCTAGGTATGAGTGGACAGATAGATAGCCAATGAAAGGGCTATGATGAGTATGGAGACAAATGCAAGATTAACTTTCATGGATATTGCCCCCATGCTAAAGATCAATGAGCTAGAAGACATTTGCCTTGGACAATAAGTGGATGACTTGTGGAGCATTAAGACGCGGCTGCTATGAAGGAGCAGAAGGGCATGCGCAGGTTCCGGGAACAAGTTGACTCTTGTCAAGGTGGTGGGCTCGGTAATGGCATTGTAATACTCAGAGTATGAAGACAGATATGGATCAACCTTTTATGGGCTGCCCCCATGGTTAAAGGTGGAAAGCTACCTAAAATCTTGAGACTAAGAGCGAGAGACTCATAGAGAAGTAAGGCGTGGTTCCTAAAGTGGAACAGAGGGCAGGCGCAACTCCTGGATGAGTAGACTCTTAGAAGAGTGGTGAGCTTGTGATCATATTGAGATACTCAGATAATGACTGTCACACTTGAAATATCCATTTGAGGGGGGTGTTGTAAGTCTTGATGTGAGGCTTGATGAATCATTCCGGACCGAGCATGGTTGAAGGGGAATGTTGTTCCAAAGACAAGCGTTAATATTATTCAGATGTGATGTGGCAGACCATCTGGTTATAGTGATCCTTTTGTGTGAGAAAAGGTGTGCTTAGGTTACTCTGATGATTGAAAGGTTTGGCAAGTACATGTAAACTTGGCCACAAACGCTCTCAAAATGAAAAGCTTGGAAGTGTTGCAAGATGCAAGCATGTGTTGAAGAAGAAAGAGGACAGTTGCCCCACATGAATGGCAAAGGGGGTGATTGTTAGGTTGGTTGCCATTTCATGTAAGGCACCAACCATTGACCATTGACTATTGCACCAACCATGTGCAATGTCAAAGGTTGGCAGCCACCATTGTTGAAGAAGAGCTGGAGTTGGCAGCCACCTTTGTTGAAGAAGAGCCTCCATGAATGCCTATAAATAGAGGCATATGTTAGAGAGCAAAATATGAGAAGAAAATTGTGAAAATATGAAGAGAGTAGAGAAGAAGAAAGAGCTGCAATGGCAGCAGCCTTGCTGCCATTGCAGTAGCTGCAAGTGCAGCAAATAGAGCTAGAGTTGAGTATGAGAAGGTGTAATCCTCCTCCTCCATGTATTTGTTTTGAATTCTTTCTCAATCTCTAAATATATTAACTTCTCCCGTGGATGTAGGTGATTTGCCGAACCACGTTAAATATTGTGTCAGTGTGCTTGGCCTTCTATGAGCAAGTATCAGAACATCACCGATCGGATTCCCCAATAAAAAGACACCAAATGAACGTGTAATAGGATTTTGGCTTGTTCTCAATATTAATTTTTAAAAAAAAATATTAAAGAGAACATTTTAAGAAATTTGGATTTGAGACTCGTGCTAGATTAAAAGCTAATAGCATACACAAACATGTTAGATTTATATTAATTAAGTTTAGCATTTAATTAATTTAGATTATACTTATTTGGTAAATCCAAATAAATATAAATTCAGTGTAATTTTTAAAATTTTAAAATAATAAAATAATATCAAATCATCAAAATATCCCTTATGATTAAAGAAAATTACATAAAAAATAATGTAAAAAAACAAAAATATCTCTATAAGCAAAGATTTTTATTTGTCTTTTTCAAGGTTAAAATTTAACTTATTTAATAGTTTAAGAAAGGTAAAAAAAATACATTGGGCAATAGATCTTAACTTTGTTAGTCTTAAAGGTGGAATAATATTTTTATCAAGTAAATAATCGTTAATTTGTAATAAAATGTTTAATAATTAATAAGCCTATAAAAAAATATTGAAATACCCTTACAATTAAGATTTTAATTTGATAATGTAATTTTTTATGTTATCTTAAAAATCTATTATACAAATTTAAAATAAATTGTGTTCTAGTCTATAGTATACTTGCACAGGATTGCTAGACCTAAGCAATTTAGATTTGTCAAACATATCAACTCACTTGTATAGGTTTAACACTAAATATGATTGTTAGACCTAAGGTATTTTAGATCAAACATGGTTGCTAAATCTATGATGCTTGCGCTCAACGAGGTTACCAGACTTAGGATACTTAGACCTGGCATAATTGCTAGACCTAAATGTGAATGTCAAATTCAAAGCGCTTGAATCTAGTATGATTGCTAAACCTAGGCGCAAATTTGATATTTTTTTAGGCTTCACCTGGTATGGGTCAATATTTTTTTTTCCATTTGTTCCTCTTTGAATATAACAAATTTATAAAATAAGTTATACAAACAAAAAGGAGTTTGCAGTTAAGTTCTACTACACATGAATGAAAAATCTTACTTGAATGAGACAGTATTTGTTTTTACAATCAAATCATATTTTTGAAAACTTTTTAATTTGACCCCAATGTAAATTTGATATGGTTGTTAAGCACTTCGGTCTAAACCCAAGAGACTTAGAATTATCAACTATACCATATCCAAACAACTTGGGTTTGGCAAACCATACCAGATCCAAATGACTTAGGTCTGATAGTCATATTTGATTTGATAAATAACAAATAAAGAGGATAATTGTATAATTTAGTTATCAAGAGAGCAAAAAAAAATAAAACATAAACAATTGATCACCTGTTGCAATCTAACTATTATCTATCTACACACGTTACACCACGTGGAATAGGGTATAATTGCACATTTAGAAAGATAACAAATAGTCAAATTTTTAGAAAACGTCATAGGCACCTCCTTAATCGTTTAGGTGTCACCCTTTCACCTAGAAAGAAAAGGAAAGCCAAAGAAACATCTTGTGAAAAGATAAAAAATTAAAAGTAAAACTACTATTATAACTCACAGTAAAAGATTTATTGACCCATAATGATTTTTTCATATCATTTAGCTTTTGTTATAATTATATGTATTGTAAAGTGCATTATAATGATTTATCTATACTCTTCCATCTTATCTAAAACTAGTGTTTAGAAACGTTGTTGAAATCATATTTTTTAAAAGTTTTAATTTTTTTGTTTAAAATTATTTTTTATATTTTTAAATAATTTTAATATACTGATGTTAATAATAATTTTAAAAAATAAAAAATATATTATTTTAATAAAAAAATAATTTAAACCACAGCTACTGTGCTATTCCAAATGAAAGTCAAGCTTATGCTTGTAATCGTTTGCCAATTACAATTTACTAGTATCACACCCTTTCTTTTTATTCACCGAATTACGTCTCTATTAGCTATTGCAAGGCCACTGCAACCATTCCTTGTGAATTCTCGCTAGCCATTTTCAAATCAATTTATGTTAACATTGGCTCGGCTCAATATATTGATTTAACTTCGGTTTTATATTAAATTATATTAAGTTAGTTTAGTTGAGTTTCAAATAATTTGATTGACATTTAGAGCTCCACCGAAGCTAAAAAATTAACTTAATTTGGTCATCTAAGTTTTTTTAAATCAGGATTGGGTCCCCATGTTAATCCATATCCAATGAATAAAAAACAAGAAAATGTTCTTTTAACTTCCATGTTTGCAACGATGGATGATTCGTGGAAAATAAAAAAGAAATAGAGAAAACGGAGAGGCTTTGTTACGGATAAGTAAGTAAACTTTACGAAAGTGAGTAAATCTGGTATGCTATTTGATATAAAATTTCGTAACAAAGTCCCTTCATCCATTCTATTTGAGTCGCGTGAAGTTCAACCCATCACCGATTAACGGCCATCCCCTCCCTTCCGTCTATCTGCACTCTCTCTCTCTCTCCCTCCAGCTCCTCCTTCAAACATTAATCAAAACCCTCTCCACATTAGAAATAAAAAATAAAAAAATTGCTACTTCCATCACTCCTGCTCATTCTCCCGACGATCTGTGATGAAGAATGCATCGGAGTCTCAATAAAATGGCGGCGCAGGTGGAGGAGTCGATAGATAACAACAGCAACGACAAAGTAAACAACGGCTCAACAGAATCTAACAGAAACGAGAATAATAATGACAGTAATGATGAAGAGAATAAGGATATGAAGAAAAATGTAGATCCAGAATTATTCAGCTGTTTGCTTCAGCCTGTTACTCCGGATTCCGATCCTGATTACATCGGCATTCGCCGTCTCCTTCTCTACAGGAAAGCCGAGTCCGGTGTTCGCCGCCGTCTTGTAAGCTTTCTCTCTACTCTTCTTGTCGTTTTGAAGCTTATTATTATTATTATTATTATTACTCGTTCGTTTTTTTTTTATTATGATGCGAACCACATTATTTTGTTTTGTAAGTGCGTAATTGGTAGATCTACTGGCTTGGATTGTAAATTGTTGCTGGATGGAGGTTAGTTTAGGAGAGAATTAGTAATTAAATTAGCTGCTCTGCTGATCAAGCTTGGAGGAACTTTTTTTTTTTATTTAAAGAAAATGGTTAATGAGGGTGCTCATTGGATTAGATTTAGAACAAAAGTCAAGTTAAAGTCAAGTTAGAAATTATAACTCTTTTTTTTTCTAATAGAGATTCGTGCGCGCGCGTCTTTACTGAACTTATTTGCCTTTGGAATGATTTGGAAGACTTGAGCAGTCTAAAACAATGAATTTCTGATTGTTTCTAGATGAATTGTTGTCATGGCACTGTATCTTGTTTCAATGATTCATGAGACGAGTTTAATCAACATCTTGAATTTACTTTCATTGTGGGATGATTTTGTTAAGCCTCAATCGAGTGGCTAGCAACGTTGATATAGTATAGTAATGGTACCCTGTCAAATGACGCTTTGACAATGGTCTAACAAGTAGCTACCTGGTTTTCTTTGTGATGCCTTATTCTTTGTGTTTTTTTCATTTTCATTGAGAAGAAATTTCAAGTATTCAACTGTTTTTTATTTTATTACCTATGAAACTGAGATTACTTTTCTAGCAAGTAGCAGGACTGCACAAATGAAATCTAATCATTTCTTCTACAAGTTCTTATTGCGAATGCATTTTATGAAGGATTGGAGATGCAATGGAAAAGGGTATGCGAGCTATCGTAATTACATTCGCAGGCCAATAAATTGGGATGGCTTGCCAAGCCACCAAAGCACTCCCGGAAACAGGTTGCTGATACTTTACTTGAGTGCAGCTAGTTGTGTATATTGATTGACATCTTGTACTAACTGAATTATACTCACACACCTTTGCACCAGGGGTTCAGAAATTTTTTGCAGCTATCTGACATTTGACTTCCCTTACATCAAGGAACATTTCTATGTATCTAACTGAGCTAATGTTATTTTCTTTCACTTTGTATTGAGAATCAACATGAACTTATATAAAAAATGTACTCTGTGAGTTGTGACTTCTATTTTAAATCTATTTCTTTATACAATTCTGACATCAGGATGATTTACTGGTTGATGCATCAGTGGGCGATGGCTTCAATCTATGACTCCACCTTCCCATTTATTCGAGGTGGACAGTTGGACTTCCAGCAGGGTATGCTTCAGTTTCTCGTGGATTTTCTTTTGATAATTAAAAACGTTATATCTGTACCTCTGACTGCATTTAGTGCTTCTGCCATAAACTCTTAACAGGCTCCATAGAGTTAAAAATATATTTTTTTCACAAGTAATGTACTCATTCAAGGAACCTGCCATGGCACCTGTCCCCACTACCTCCTTTTTCTAACATGTTTGATATTTGACATTAGCATGATCTGACAAGTTATGCGTTTTACTTTTATGTTAACTCATCAACCTTAAACTTAATTGCTGAAAACAATATTTTTACCTGAGTAGAAAGTAAAAGTTACATGATTAAATAGAGCTAAAGCCTTTTTTTCTCACTTACAAGGAAAAACAACCCAAAATATCCATGTATGTGTATAACTACTAACTAGTCTGATCTGACAAGTCATGCGTTTTACTTTTATGTTGGCTCATCAACCTTAAACTTAATTGCTGAAAAAAATGTTCTTACACAAGTAGAAAGTAAAAGTTAACTGATTAAATAGAGCTAAAGCCCCTTTTCTCACTTACAAGGAAAAACAAAGCAAAATATCCATGTATGTTTATAACTACTAACTACTCTTCATCTGCCCGTTCCACCTCTTCTCTTCTCATTGGACTTTAGCTTCCATTCTACGCCAGGAACTACTAACTTAATTTCTTGTGATTTTTAGTTATTGATTACAACTTTGAAACTACCACATCATTGATTAATTTTTTTTGCATGTGTGAACTTCATTTTCAGGACTTGCGAAGTACCAACGTGCCTTCTACTCACAGAACAAGTTTCAGCTCAACTGCAAGTGATAATGATTCCCTACGCCGCAGAGGGGCTGAACCTGCATATTCTTTTGTAGGAATGCATTGCATCTTTGATCATTGCAAAGCTGCTGGTATTTCTTTATGTTACTGATATAGACTTCTTTCATTTCTCTTGTCATGTTATACTTTGATTGGTTAATCTATCTTCTTAGACTGAGCATCCTTGGTCTTATGTGCAGTTACTGTTTTGAAGTTTGGGCACATGAGTTCTGAATTACTTGCATATGGGGCGTCAGATGGAACCTTGACAGTGTGCTTAGTCTCAGACCCACCTTCAGTCATCAAAAAATTAGAGGGCCATTCTAAAGATGTCACAGGTTTGATTGACTGGTATTGTTTCTATGGTCTTTTCTTATATTTCAGGTCCTAACAATTTGTTTGTTTGGGTTTGCATGCATGTTTCCATTATTAAAGACATGATTTCACATTCCACTATAATTTAGACAATTGAGGCGCACATGGAATTGCTAATCCTAAGCAACAAGCCCTTTGTTAGTATTGGAGTGACACTGTATTCTAGTCTCTCGTGTAACCTGTGGTATTAGTGTGATAGGTCGAGTGAATATCAGTGACAGGTATCTTACAGGTGAACAACTAGAAATGGAAAAGAAAGCATGATCTCATGTATCATTCAAAAATGAACAAACCAATTTAAGTGGAACCTACCTGGTAAATTTATTTGTGTGTATGATTGGGCTGTAGAACCGCATGAACTTCATTTTGTCTCTGGCTATTGCATTTTCCCAGGTCTTTTTGAATTAAGTTCTGATGGCTCTGAATCTTGTTTTTATTTAGTTCAACACACCATGCACTATCTCTTTAGTTTAACGACATTGGTTTATCTTTTAGTACTTTTGTAAGCATGACTATTCCTGCACATGCATGCTCTATGAGGAGTCGTCAGGGAGAGGAGTGCAAATCTTTAGTTTCTTTATCCAATATAATCTCACCAAGCACGCTGCTAATTATATTGATTGAGTGCAAGTTTATATTTTTCTGCTATCATTGCCACGTTTCTAAGTCAGAAATGCACTGCCAGACTTCGACTTCTCGTCCAATAATCAGTACATTGCTTCAGCATCCATGGATAAAACTGTGAGAGTATGGGAGTTATCAAAAGGAATTTGCATTCGAGTAATATATGGAGTCTCTTCACAATTGTGTATTCGTTTTCATCCTGTAAGTATGCACTGAACACCCTCTCCCCCTCTCCCCTGATAATTTGTGCATGTGCATATATGTGATCATCTGAATGGGAAATTTTTTATATTTAATACGTTCTAATTATTCTTCATGACTTGATTGGCCACCTAATGTTTCTTCTTTTGTCTCCATCAATGCAGGTAAACAACAACTTCCTCTCAGTTGGCAATGCAAACAGAGAAATTACCGTAAGTACTATTTTCCTTTCCCTGCAATATCATAACTCATTTATATGACTGCTGTATCCACCCAAATTTTTCTCGCATAATTGCTTGAATTTGAGAAAACTTATACCACATTTCACGATTTAAAGTAAAACAATCCTACTCACTCAGTTTGTGAGGTTGCCAACTTATATACAAGCTTTCATACTGATGCAATTTCAAAATGAGAACCTCTAAACATGTGATCATACTTGGTCATGCCCTTCCCTGGCCTGGCCTATAGTTTTCAATTGGATTGATTCCACTTGATTTGTAGCTCCTCTTCATTGATATACCAGGTATTCAATTTCAGCACTGGCAGGATTATTAATAAATTGGTGTTGGACGATAAGGTTACATCCATGGACCATGATCACACTGGTCACCTGATTTTCTGCGGGGATGCACAGGTGACTCTTCTGTAAATGCATTAAATAACCATCACCATTGGATGACTTTTTGTAGTACCTTTTCGAATAGCTATTCACCGCTATACATGCAGGGATGTGTATACTCCACAAGCATGGACTCACACACAGGTGCATTGTCCCGGTCTCATCGCTATCGAACTAGTGGCAAGAGCAAATATCCAGTAACAACTGTTCAGTACCGGAGTTTCTCTCTGCTAGCAGGAGGCCCTGTGTTGCTGACCTGTACTCAAGATGGAAGTTTGTCGTTCTATAGGTTTGTATATCTGACATGTCTTCCACTGTTAGGTCTTCTAATTTGAAGTGATTTAGAGGATGTTATGCTTGTGTTGCAGTGTTGCCTTGGAAATAAAAGGTTATCTGACTCTTCGTTGCTCGCTCAAATTGGCTCCACGAGTACATAGCATTCGGGCTTCTTTCTGCCCCTTGCTTTCCCTTGAAAAAGGAGAGTATATAGGTTTGTATTTAATTACTGCAATGAAGGTTTTAATATTTGTTCAGCTATCATTTGTCTATGTGAGCCTAGAATACAACTAAAAAGCTTATGCAAAAGCAACTGTGTATACACTTGTATGTCTGCATGTCAATAAAATGTGATGTATTTGTAGGTCATCATATGCTTGAGTAGTAACTTTGTTGTCACCTTCCACACTCAACTTTTATGTGCTCTTCTGCAACAATCCCACAATCCCAGTGCTCTTTTTTCTACTTTCCTACAACCCCTGAGATTTTCTGCAACATTTGTTCTGAACCGCTGAATCTTCCTACAGTGCATTTCTTAGAGAGAATCTAATAAAGGATGAGAGTAGACTGTGAAGCATGAAAAATTCTGTCAAAATTGTGAGGTTTTGGTCTAGAATTGAGTGTTCACATATCCTTGAAAAGAATCGTGAGTTTGGGAACAGTAATGACTGTTTTATCTCAACTGAAATGTTTTTTTTTTTATATATATATATATATATATAACATGAAGTTGCCGGAAGTGAGGATTCAAACGTTTATTTCTATGATTTGACTCGGCCAAAGCATACATGCGTCAACAATCTACAGGTCCATCTCTGTTGCGTACTAGCTTTTGATGTTTCACAACTTCACCACCACCACCACCACCACCACCATGTTCTCACCATGATGTGCATTTCTGACTGCAGGGTCATCGCTTTCCAGTCGGTGATGTTGCGTGGAACCACGGGGAGAATTTGCTGGCTACATCCGATCTGTATGGCATCGTTATTGTATGGAAGAGAGAGAAGACAAGTCAAGACAAATATAAGCGGTAACAAGTCGCCCGCACTCCAAGAATAAACAAGGAAATTTAGCTTTGCATTGTTGCATCATTCTTTGGTAACTGCTAAGCCATCTGTAGCATATATTTTCGTGATTCATTTGTATCAGAATGTGAAAACTGAGCTTCCATTGGTTGTATTAAATTTTGTACTCATCCTCTAACCACCAGCATGCATATGGCATTGAATAGCCTAAATGAAAACGAAACAGAATCATTCTTGCTATTAAACAGTAGCATTTGCTCAGCGGGCAAGACGATCAAACAAGCGCAGGAGGCCGTTAGGAGCTCTACTGAAACGACACCGATGACTTTTAATTGAAGAGTCTGTTTTCGTGGTGTGATCGGCATAGAAGTCATTTGATTTGTAAAACATCCCAGTTTACTTGCATTGCATAACAACTAGATTTGTAAGACGGATTTACTTGCATTTCATGGTGTGATCGGCACTTGCTGAGATGGCATGAGAAAAAAAAGAAACTAAAGCATTTTTCAAATTTCATTTTCGAGAAAAGGATTCCTTCCCATCCAGTGGCAGCTTAGCAAAATCCTCCTCTGGCCTCTGTGCAGTGCCTGCTCCTACTTGCTCCAACCAGTGGATTCCCTATGTGTACCAAGGTAGAGAGGCATAAACGCGTATCTATTTACAAGTTAAACTAGTTTGGATTATACACAGCCCTGGTTTATAGAAACAAGAAACCAGAGTGAAAAACATGTACATGATCACATAACCTACAAACAACCAAACACATCCTCGACAGGGTGACTAACCCTCAAATCAAGGATATCTACACATGACAAAAGGTTTTCAAGCCAGTTTCCCTCTGCCATGAACTCACTCGCAGATATACAACAGCTTGTGATGCAGATGTATCTGCCTGCGTGTTTGCTTGAAGCCTAACCAGGGTTAAAAACAGAGCTCCAGTTCCTCTACTATCATTGTACATCAGCATTTGTATTTTATTTACTTTATCACCTCCGGCGCCTCTTCGTTTCCGCCTGCAAGAATGTGGTGGCAAACAATATCAATGATATGTAAATTCAAACTTGGCGTATTTGAGTTTATCTGCCATTTACATGCAACTTCAACCTGGATCCCTGTCTCTGTTGGAAGCACAGAATCCCCATTATCATAGGACAACAGCAAGCTGCCATAAATTAACAAAGAAAGAGAGAGACCCCCTCTTCCAAATTAATTAGCACACAAAGGGAGTCAGGAAATTAAATAAAATGCTCTTGGCATGCCAAGTGACTTGTTTGCCTTAATGGGCACACGCTTCCTCCACTTCCCATACGTGTCCAGATCCACCATCATACCTAAACTCTTGGCAAAACCCCACAGGCTTTGTATTTTTTATCCCAGGATGCAATTATATCAGATTGACAACGGGAGTTTTGATTGCACTGTTCATTCTTATCCAATAATATCATAAGAAGGTTCCTTGGCAATAACGAGTTGAGAATACCTTGCCATAACTCAGCCTCACTCCTCTCTATCTCTCAGAACATGTGCATGTGTTGGTAGGTGATTGTTGGATTAAGTTTATTCGTGCATTTTAAGCATTACGCACTCATTGTACAAAAATCTCCATGCACCGCATTCCATGAAAAGCCAAAGCAATTACAAATCTATAAACACAAGAAACATTTAAAAGAAAAATGGCAGATGTGCATGTCAGCTTCAGTCCAGTAAAAACAATTTGGATGACATATGCCATGAGATTATTAATATGTGCACGCCAGATTCAGTCCAGGGAAAACCAGGCATTTGAATGACCAGTAAAGACTTCAAAACACAGTCAACACTGCAGTGGATGAAGATACCTTTGCATCTGATTGTCTGGTATTGTGGGAATTCTGCAGCTTCTTCTGGCCTTCAGATGAGCAGTTTTCACAGAAGAAATGATCAAGTCTTTTAGCTTCCTCTGCAGACATTTCTATACAAGCAGGATGAAACCTGAATCAAAAAGTAGTATGCTGAAGATGCATTGTTTTCCCATTGTATTTGCATAAATCGGATATGTCTGCACTAAAACACTTGTTTGGTAAAAACATCCCATTAAAATGCACAGACATCCACATAAGAAAAGGCATTTGAAACATAAGTCTCTATACCCTAGTCATGCACTCCTTCTGAACTACGGACACATATTTCTCCTCAGAACTCGATATAAGAAGCTCCTTAAAAGTGAAGGTTAATAACAAACCTCACGATCGAGGCATGTCCCTCCAATCACATGCTAGAGGAAGTTTGGAAAAGAAAAGTGAAGAAAGCATGCAAACAGAAGACATGGTGCAAGCATTCTTCTTTCTTTTCATGATGACCTTTTCCCATTCTTTTTAACATATCAGTTACTCCCGTTTTCAGTTGCAAGTAGAGAACAACTTATCTGTCCTGCCCATTGCTCCTGCTGGACATATCTTAGAGAATCACAGAGTGGCTGTAATTGCTTAACAAGACAGATCTAAATTACTTCATATGCCACGTGCCAAATCAACTTCAAAATAACCGTAGAAAATATTACTGTAATCCAATCTCAATTGTCATCCATTACAATCCCAGAGCGACTTTGCAGATAAATTGTAATGCCTATTCCCCTCAGTTTGAACTTTGAAAGAAGTATGACAAAGCAACTGATAACTGGAAATATGGTGTTATAAATCGAATTAGATCCTTTCTCGCAGAAAGGAAAATCAAAGTACAGTCCCATTGACATTTGGATAGCAAGCAGCTACAGCTTTCTAACAAGCTAAAACCTACAGGCACCGAAGTAATAATGGAATTGAAAGATCTCACCTAGCAAAATCCAAACAGCATCACAGAATAAAAACCCATTCACAAAACCTGAACTAGAAGTCGGAAAAGGGCTTCAAAACAATTTAAATAATCTAAAAAACACACAGCTTACCAGTCAATGCAGCCTTCACATTGAACCATCAAGTCATCTGGATTGTAAGGCATCTCACATTTGCAATACCTGCCACAATTACGAAAAGCCTAAATTAAAAATATCAAGTTAAAATCCATCAAACCACAATTAAGATAAGATTCCGGAATTAATAGCATAAATATCGCCACTGAATTAAACCATCAAAATCGCATTAAAAAAAGGGAAATTCGAGACATACACGGCAACTCTATCAGGATCAAAAGCACCAGTAGACGAATTATACTCAAAACGACAAAAGAAATCATCATTTCCAACAGCATCAAGCTTCGTGTAATTCTTGAAACTATGAACCATACACTTCCCTTCAATCGTATCTGCACTCTGAGTATCATAATGATCGGATAGAAAAACCTCCTTTGAGCCATGAAACTGCCGGCGACCACCGATTGATTCCTCCGGCCGGTAATACCACCGCACCCGTACTCTCACGTTCGGCCCTCTACCGTCGGACTCGATCCGCTCAATCTTTGCCACGTAAGAAGGCTTCGACGGATCCGATGGCCGCATCAAGACGCAATCTCCAGCTACAAAACGAAAGAATTTCATTTTCATTTTTTAGTTAATATAGATGATATAAATTGGAGAAGAAAAAGGGTGGGTTGAGCAGTGAGGGTGAAGGACTTACGTTTAACGGTTTTGTTGATGGGTTTAACAGTGTAAGAGTCGAGAGTGCGTCTTTGTGCTTTAGCTCTAGCCATGGAAGTAGTAGCGTGTAAACAAACAAGGTCATGCACAAAGACAAGAAAGAGATTGTGGCAGAGAGCAGATAAATCAGCACCACTGGTGTCATCACTATTATTATTATTTTATGTTAAGGTTGTCCATGTAGTACTAAAAAAATTATATTTTATTTAATTTGCTGTGAAATAATTCTACAAGGTTAGGTTGTTGGAAAGTTAGCTGGTTTGCGAAGAATTTTTCTATGAAAACCTGAACCAGTTCAGTGTTTGGTCTCCTAGTAGGGTCTTTGTTACTGTGTTAGTTAAAGGGTTTTTTTTTAATATATAAAAATAATAATATATCAAAACAATAAATTTTTTATATCAAAAATAATAATTTTTTATTTTAAAAAAATATTTTTTATATTAATATATCAAAACAATAAAAAATTTTAAAAATCAAAATTTTAAAAAGCTTTCTTTTTAAATGTCTTCTCAAATAACTTGAAAAAAATAATTTAATATATATTTTTCTAATCTATTTAAAATAAAAAATACAGTTTGCTGCAGCTTATAATATTTTAATCTTTAAATTTTTTTTATTAAAATAAGGGTTGAGTAAAAATCCATATTAAAAATGTTTTCATAATTATTTTTTAATTTTTTATTAAAAATATGTTTAAATAATATTTTAAAATTTTATTTTTAATATAAATAAATAAAAAGAATTTTAAAAAATAAAAAATCTCGAGAACACGCGGCCAGCTGTCGTTCCACCGTTCGAGAGATAAAGGTTGAGTTCACATCATGGAAGGGCGGAGGAGTTTCAGGGTAATTTTGCCGAGCAACCGGCAAGAGGCAAAATAAAAGGCATGTGTTGTGGCGGTTGTCTCTGGTATTGCCATCTCAGAATTCAGGTGCTGCCGTTTCACTGTTAATGTCCCACTTCCGGTTCAGGAACTTCAGGTCGGTGTCCTTGGCATTGCCATGTCATCTTGCGGTTTGAACTTTGAACTTTGTAACGACCAAACATCTAGTTAGTTAGTTGTCTTAGAATTATGCTTTACGATTCTATAAGTCTCAATAAATGGTAATGATACTTAAATATTTACGAGAATCACTTGGGGGATATTTTTTTTAACATTCACATGTGGACATTTTTTTCATATTCAATGCCAAGCATTAGTGGGTGAGATATAAGCTTACCATACTTGAGCTTTTTTTTTTCCTCTCTTTTTTATTATTTTAATTTTTTTTATTTTCAATATTATTAAATTTAATATACTTATAAATCATTTGATAATATGATAATAATTTTTTTGAAAATATATTAAAAATAAAAAATATATATTTTTGATATCAACATATTAAAATAATTCAAAAATATTAAAAAATATTTTTAAATAAAAATATTTTTTAAATTTTTATGAAACTCTATCTGAAATGCAATTTTGTACTACTTATTATTAAATCTGATTTTTTTTGTATTTTAGTCTAATTTATTTGGTTATTTTATTAAATCTGATTTTTTTTGTCTTTTAGTCTAATTTATTTGGTTATTTTATAAAAAAAATATTTTTTTCATCTTTATTTTCATTGATCTTTCTACAATGTAAGATTTTACATAAATTACTAATTAATTAATCTTTAATTTTTTTATTTAAAAAATATTGTCCATTTAATATATCAAAACAAAGTTATTAGCGCATCACTGGGAAAAATGTATGAGCATTTTTACTTATAAAATATTTTAGTTAATCCAATTGTCTTGCACTAGGCTTCAAGTTTGAGCAAATTAGTTTTTAAAGTATAAAAAAAATCTAAGTATTATTAACAAATTTAAAAAAAATAGATTCTATCAATGAATTTAAAACTAATTACATAGCAAATGATATTTTTATTTAATATTAAGATAAAAATATATTAAATCTATCTGAGTTAATCCAAGTTAACATGCAAAACTAGATACTAATTTTCTAATTAAGTCAATGTTTAAGAATAAAAATAAAAATAAAAATAAAATAATTGATTAAAAAAATACCATGTGAATACAAGTCAACCAACCAAACTTGTAACACAAGTCATGTATGTCATCAAATTAGATAATTTTTTTATCTCATACATTATTTTTCATTTGATAGATTTATATGACAATAAAGTTTTTATCAATTATTTTTGTATAAAATATTTTGTTAAAGAGAAAAAACCATGAAAAGCACGTAAAACTAAAATAACAAAGACAAAAAGAGAAATTGTATATTTGAAAAAATTAAAGGAAAAAAATACATAAAAAGGATAGAGAGAAAATAGCTCGGATGATGTGGCTTAAACCGTTAAAGTTGTTATTCAGGGCATAGATTTAATCAAGTTCAATATTTGTTATATAAATTTATATTTAACTTAAATATATTTAAAAAAAAACCTAAAAAGGAGCCCAATAATACAACCTAATGAACTAACACTTTGACCTTTATAAGGAAAAGCCAAGACATGTGAGACTTCAAGCTCAGATCCATACACCTAGATTATTTATTTATTTATTTAAAGGGACATATAACTTATTATCTACCCTCATCTTTTTTTTAAAAAAAGACACACAACTAACATGTTTGTTGTTGGGGTAGACTACGTATCATTTATTAGTTAAGATTTCAGCCACCACTGCGGTGACTAGAAAATGAAGGCCAAAAAAATTATTTTTCAACTTATTTCAAAAGTACCTTATAAACACCCTAAAAACATTAATAAATCAACCTGTCAACCTAGTAAACCCACAAAATGATTTGAATTACAAATCAAAACAATTACAATATCTCATCCTCGACTTAAATCAAGTTTTCTAGACTATATTAAAGTTTAAAATAACCATCATAAGACTCTTCTCACTTAGTGGAACCCATTAACACCAAATATTAAATTTTTTTTTATAATAATCCATGTTTTAATCATACCAATGTTAGATAAATTTCATATTTTTATGGTAGATAAATGTATTTTCCTTTTGTATTATATATACAATCACCTTTTCAGAATTTCTTGTTTCTACCAAAATCTTGATATAATCTTCTTTGTTTGTTTATCATTATCTATACATCATTATTGATATTTGTAATGAACATTCAACAGTCAATAATTAACAGTTAACATAACAAAGACTTCGCAAACATAGGTATGTTTGTAACAACATCATTCATTGCACTTTTTCTTTCATCCAATTCATATAACAATTTAATACAATGCAAATATATCTATATAATTTAATTTAAATTACAACCAAAGATTATCAACTATGAAATTTAGAACATAAACTCATACATGTTATCTATACATTTTTACAAACAAAAAGGAAATAAGTTTAGAACTTTAATTAAATAATACATTTTAGTTGATACAAAACCAAAAGGATAGTTTTTTTAATATAGTTCAATGATATAACAAAATACTATTTTAACTATATAAAACTAACAACTTAGAAGATAGACTAAGATGGTCTAACTATATAAAAGGATTATGCATGTTAGATTACATTTCAATCATTAGAAAGCAAAAATTTATTTATAATAAATTAATGAACTAACATAAGCATTCAATTTATATCATAGTGTAACCAATTGACATTGCCTCTCTTTTTTCTAGTTCATTTTATATTTTCACTAATTCATATCTTTATACATTAAATCATATCATCTAGTTTTTTTTTCCTTCACAAACTAGTTTTCTTTCATACATCATATAATCAAAACTAAATATATTATTTAATCTCCTTCTTAATGATAATTTCATTCTATAATTCAAATTACACAAAACCTCTATATATAATGGCAGGTTATATTCCTTAATCTCTATACCTAATAGCAAGTTAGTATTGATCTTCATCTTAATGGCAAGTCAACATTAACTTTCATAACGATGACAAGTTGACATTGACCTTTATATCTAGTGACAGGTTGATATTTTTTAAATTAAATCACCTCACTATTAAGATTTTATTTCTCATAATTTTATTTCAAGTCAACGATTATATTTACTCTTTCTTACATCTTAATACTCATTCATAAAATTTCAAGATAAATTCTTGACTAAATATTATTAAATGAACTTTATGATTGTATTCAAAATAAATTTAGTTTTCTCTAACATTAGCAGTCATACTTTTTTACTTTGTACTTTTATACCTTAATTTCAAATATATTTTAATTTGGTCATTCAAGCCACATTCATGCATTAATTTAACATCATTTAAATCATTAATTTCAAATAATTATCTTCCTTCTTTTAATGAGATTTTAAGCTAAAGTACGGATTTTTTTTTGTCATATTTAGATAGATTAATTTAAATCCAATTCAAATTATTATATGCACATCAACACATACCAAACACATATAAATAACAAAAAAATACATTGGTTTTAACTCCCGCAAATTCCTTTTTTTTTCTTTCATGTGATCGACCCTTTCTCCCTAAAACAACACTCATCTTTATTCTTTAATTATTTATTAATTTACATCATTTACATCCTATTCCATCACAATTACATCAAACTATAACAATTTCACATTTTCTTCAAATTATCTTCCAAGAACTCTAATTTAAAAATTCAAAAATTATTTATTAAATTTATTTATTTTCATTCAAACTTATTTAAATGAGCTTGTAGCTCCTTAACAGGTAATAAAATGAGTTTTGAATACTAACTAATCAAAATTTTCCCCACCTCTTTTCTTCTCTTGGCCATGACTTTGGGAAGCTCAAAACTCTATTTTCCATTCTCTACGATTGTAATTATATATTTTTTATGATTTTTTTAATCTTGGTGATTGGAATGGATGTCAACAATGAGTTTTTTCTCTCTCTACATCAAAATTTCTGAAAATCTAAAGAGTTGTTCACCTATTAAGTTAAAAAAAAAATAGGGGACTAAACTAAATTTTTTGGATGAAATTCGAATCCGCCACCTATTTTGCTCATGTTTTTTGCTTTGGTCATTTATTTTTCAATTTCACCCTCTCTTTATAAAAAGGAACTAATTAACTATTAATTTGGGTCTAAAAGGGTTTAATTATGCAGAATAAAAAATTAAGGATCAAATTGAAAAATTAAGAAGAAATCATTATTCCAATCCATAGTGATTTGTGAGATGGTGAATAGTAAATAAATACATAGTAAAACCACCACCCCTTTTAGTTTCTTTTAATATTTTAAATTTGAATTTTACATCTTTAGTTTCTATATAAACTTTTTATTATATACTTCTTTAATATTCTTAAAATAGCATGTAAGCCCATTTAATTTTCTATATTTAAAAAATCTTCTTCTATTTTAGTTAGTTTCAAATATAGATGTAAAAGTGCAAGTGCAAAGGAATGATGCTCTCTACATAAAGTGAGGCAATAAATACCAAGAAACCAATTTTTTAGCCAAATCAAACAAGAAGATTAAGACAAATACAATATAACAAGATATAGAGGGGGTTTTAGTTATAAATGGACCTTACAATGCTATTGTTATTGACATGGGAGAACCCATCGTATTATGTATAAAGATTTGCATCTCATTTGTTGTAATTGCTAATAATATGATTATGAGATAAATGTTTGTCTTTACACTACATACTAATAATCAATTTAGGTTAACTGGTTATGCAATGTTAGTTACAAGATTTTTTTAAAAAATTAATAAATCATCTCAAGTGCCTAATGTTTAAAGAAGTTTTATTCTTGAAAGACAAATTACAGATAACATTGTATTCATTCAAGAGATGATACATTTTATGCAGAACATGCAAGGCATAAAAGATGTGTTGGCTATTAAAGTTGATTTGGAAAATGCTTATGATAAACTAAGATGGGACTTCATACAAGAAACATTGATTCTTGTAGGAATTTCTAATAACATAATGAATTTAATTATGTTATTGATATATTGCTTACTTCCTAGTATTTTTTATTTATTTTTATAGATAATATGTTGTTGTTTGCTGAGGTAAGCAAATCCAATACTCATAAGGTTTGGAATATCTAGGGAGACAAAAAAAGTAAGTCCTAATTTTTTGGAGGTAATTATTAAATGTATGGTAGTTGATTTTTTCTTCGGTTAAAATAGAATTTGTTGGATTTATTGTTATTAATATGAAGCAATTATTAATGGACGACACCATCCATTAATAAATACAATAGCCCATCTGAAATGTCAAAGTTTGTTGCTATTATTGTTAAAAATGAGCTGGAGCTTGGGGTATCATTTTTATAAACACTGAAAAATAGCAACAAAGATCGAGCAGAGTAGGAAAGAGTGCAATAAAGAAAGAGAGAAGATTAACTACTAATATTAGCAACTTTACTGTCTTGTGTAGCAATATTTGAGAGATGAGAATTAAATAGAGTGAATATAATCTTTCTTTTTTATATATTTGTATAGTATTCTTTTTTTCTTTATAATAATAATGGTTTTTTTTATAGATGGAAACTATTTTTCGAACCATAATAAATATTATATGCCGGTGTGTTAAGTCTTCAATAAACAATAATAATGAATATCACCGGTTTGCGCAAGGTAAATTCCCAATAGAGTTGTGGAAAGTAATCACAGGATTGGAATTTGTTTGGTTATTTGGAATCTATTCTAGTAGTAAACTGGATAATGAAGCATTATAACAAAGTTAAAGCCAATTTAGCTTTGATTTGTAGAGCTAAAGGGCTCCTTGCTGGGGCGTGGTCAGTCAAAGGGCAACACACATACATGGAGATAAACGCAGCAGCGGATTTGCTAACTAACTTTGATTTAATAAAAAAATTCATTGATTAAAAATAATTGGATTATCATTAACCCGCCCGTGGGTCCATATTTGATACCATCTCATTACGTATACTTTACCTCATTTAATTTATTTTTTGAACACTGATTTCAACCAAAAACTTTTTATGTAGAAACCTTACTTCTTTTTAGTTAAATTATCAAATGAATTTTTCTGCTTTAATAATTTATTATCAAGTAATCCTCATGAATCGAGCTTGTTGCCGTCCGTATCTTGAAAAATAAAAGGCAACTACAGAACAAGAAAGCAATACGGGAAAAGGTCGAATGGAGGAGTCCTCCATTTTTTCAGTCTATTCTGGCGGTGTTCATTTTTTCCTTATAATAAGTTTTTTAAAGTGTGTTTGCATTTTTTTTACTGGAAAAAGCATTAAATTAAAGATTTTTAAATGTTTTAATATCCTGATATGAAAGAAAATCTTAAAAAATATTGTTTTTATATATTTTTTGAAACATGATGTCAAACATACACTCATTCATATTGAGAGACATCAAGCTATAAGAGATTCAAAAGGAATTTGTTGCGATTCGCGAAGCAATCAATATAACAGCAACTTGTAATTGTACTCCTTTTTGGTGAAATGAGAATCCCTCGCAGCAGTTAGGGTGATCAATCAAGATTGTGCAATGGTCTGGGAGATTAATCAAAATATCGACAGTCTAACCTTCTGTATCTCTCCTGGATCACTTCTTATAACATCAGCAGGCAGGCTAACAAAGTGTCTGCTTGGTTGGCTAGAAATGCGAGGCTTCTCAGTGCCCATCATGTTACTTGGATTTCTAACCCATCACAGACCCTGTCTCTCTCTGCTTGTAAGCGATGACAACAAGTAATGCTATTTCAGCTGCTGCTGTTGTTGTGACTGAAAAAAATGGAATTTGTTTGATAGGCATATGTATCTAGCCTACACGAAGGATGTTTGCCTGCAGATGCCAGGCAATGAAGGGAAAGACATGCAGCTCGTGAGCCATGTCAGCCTATCAAGTGTGGTAAAGTGCATTGCCATTGAAAAAACTTGTAATGAACCTTATTTTTCTCTTTTAATATGACCTTCAATGAGAATTAAGTGTATAAACTTCTTTTGTTGTCGCCAACGGGTTATTCTTTTATTCACTAAGATTCAAGATTTATAATTTCATTTTATGTCTTGTATTCAAATCCTAAGAAAACAGCTAAGCATTTATAAATTTCAGTTATCTTCTTTAGTTATTCATCCATCGTTCTTGGAGGGAAAAAAAACATTACTTGCTATTGAAAAATTCTTGCATTTGCAAAATCAACAATGGATTACGTTTCAAATCGTAACAGGGTTTTCTCACAAATCACAGCATGGAATGTTTTGTGTAATCAGTCGAGTATCTCTTGGAGAAGCAGTCTTGCACATTAACCTTTGTTAACTGAGTTATACTCTCTTGTTTTTTTCTAATAAGCTAGGTTTGGAGTAGCCTGGAGACCTGGACGGCTGGACCATTTACCTTTGAGGTCTATTCATTGCCGTATTGGTTCATTTGTTAGAGGTGAATTGCCGTGGTGGTTCTTGAACGACCTAAGATGAAAACTGAAAAGTAAGGGCGGACCCCAAGGCCCAAGACTGTCAACCAGAACCACCAGCATCAGAAAAAGACAAGGGACTCCAAGTTTTATTTAACAACTTATGAGCGAAGGGGTTGGCCATCACCTAACAACTAGCTAGGTACACTAGAAAGGATATCCTATATGAATAGTGTTGAAGGATGGTAGGAGGAAGGCTAGGGTGGTATGTCACGGCTCATGAAAGCACTCATAAGAGCATGGAGAAGCGTTTTTCTTTGTCGAGGGTATGGCTTTGAATCAATGACTTGTCACCAATCGTTTGACAAGAGAAATTCTTGACACATCGCCTCCAATTTCTTCAAATAATACCAACAAATTTCGAGTCGACTTCAACCATGACCTCGGAACATGGTACCTGAAAATGTAAAAAGGGTTTCAGCAAGAAAGTAGAGCCATGCACGCATACTCATAGTGATATTTTCATCACCCTATTACGTGCAACAATCGAAGTCAATTTAGTAGTTGTTTTTTCGCTTGATAGAGCTAGTTACTCTGTAGAAAGAAGCTTTTACCATTTTTGAGTTGGTTGGCCACAGCCCAGTTGGCACCTTGCAGGCCGGAATGTAGCCGAATAGCTGCATCCATTGCAATTTCCTTCAGCATAAAGAGTCCAATATCTTCCAATGCTATGCCCATTGATCCACACTTGGCCCTTCCCCATACTGCCCATGTCCAAAGCCAAGGGATCATCTCCTTTTGGTGAATTAAAATAGGCCTGCCAACCCAATAAGAAGTGAAAACAGCTTTAACCAAAATCACTAGGACTCTCTTTATTTTTCATTAGCTTTCATGTTAGTGATGAATTAAACTCAATAATATGTCTGGTTTTCAGAATAATTGAGTTTTATACTAAGGTATTCATTAAAAAATTAAGCTCAAAATGCAAGTAGTGCGCAGCACTTTCTATATTCCTTGTTCCATAAATATAAAACCAAAAAAGTTATTCAAATATTTTACACATGTATTTTTATTATACAGGAACTTCAATTATATTTTTATTAAATATCTTAATCCAACTAACTATAATTAAAAATATTTTTTAAATTTATATTTTTTAAATTATAATTATAAAAATTATTTAAAAAACAAACACTAATATCAAAAAGTACGTGATGGACCTAAATTTTGATTTACCTTGTACCATGTCAATGGTTTTTGTTTCCCTGCCACCAAGGACCCTTGTATCCAGTCAACTAGTGAAATGGATTCCCGAGATTGTAGATTCATATCTTCTCCTTTAAGCCCTACCTAAGGAAAGGAAGGGGGGAAAGAAAAGTGAAACAAAAGACAAGGTCAAGAGATAAATCACAAATGTGAAAAGCTGAACGACCTTGTACGACCATTTTTGCCATGTCAGGTCCCTTTGCCCTTCGTCTAGGCCATGGAGAGTAACTGGCCCTAAGATTCCTGTGTTCCATGTCTCAAAACGGGGACCATTATTCTTCAAAAACCAGCAGCATAAAAATCAGTTCAAAACAATCCGGGTAATAATTTAAAGATGGCAAGGAACATGACATAGATTACGTCCAAAAGAAGAGCCAGATTTATAATAGGAGTCAAAATGCCAAATTTATTGTTTTTCAGTCCAGAAAACAAGTATTGTTCTTTTCTTTCAAACAAATTCATATTAGTCTTTGATAGTTTTAAGATTCCAGTCCCCTTCTCCTTACTGTACAATTTGCCCCCGTGGTTTTTGAAGCTTTCTCATTATTCCACCACTTACCTACTAAAAAGCAATTTGTTCAGAATAATTGTACAGGAAATTATCAAAATAGACTATTTCATGTTTTACAATTCAATTTTGACTTTGTAATTTTGTTTATATCCAGTTTTATACAGTAAAGTAATACTAGTTATGTAATGCTATCTATTGAAAGGGTATTTTAATTTTTGCCCTAGTTCTAGCTTCGCCCCTGTTTAGTGGCTTTTTGGCTTGCAGATGAGACAGAACAAGATTGTATGTGGGATACTTCTCCTGTGACCATGTCCGTGCTCCAAGCACCATTTTAAGTTAGACATGTATAAATTGTCGCGTGTTGTCCTGCCCAATCTCACACACCACCCAAGTCTTCTGTGTGGGGATTGGAGAACTTACCGGCAATCCAACGGCCACACTGAGCAGTGAAATTCTATTTTTCCCAGCATGGAATTTCACATCTTCTGCAAATGTGAATCTCCTTTGCTCCCTAGTCCCATGTGCAGATCCTGCCATAGTTAGAGATCCAGTCTATCTTATCTATCATGGTGTTCCGTTCTGAAGAAATAATAGTCTGGCATCGAATAATCCAGCACTACTTGGTGCGTGTAAAATTCACTTTACCTGAAAGTTCTCCATTGATAAAAACATGCAATGCATGGCCTGCTGACTGCACTGTCAGAACGGGAAGTCGGCCTCCACGCAGAAATGATTCCGATGACCTTATATGAACACTAGAATCACCACGGAATCAGAAACTTTGATTGCGAATAGTTACTTTTTATTTGTTGTCAAGGGAACAAAAATGGCAAAACTAACTAAAATTCACCTCGTTGTGTACCACAGGTAATCACTTGTATCTCTGGTTATATTTAATTGTTCCAAGAGGCCAGCAACTGTGATCATTTTATCATCATCCACTGATGATATGTCTTCGTTGAAGGTTTTCCATGAGAGCAATTCAGAATCTGTAGGTAACATATGCACTTGGGATGTTTGAACTCCAACCTGCAAATTGAGGGATATAATATGGTTCATATTCCACAATATCTTGTGAAAAGTACGTTCTGTTTTTGCTGAAATCATACTAAGTAATGTATCTCATCATGATGGTAGGGATTGCATGTATTCAATTAAGCCATGATACAGGATGAATTGCAGAAATATGATTGCATAGTAAATAAAAAAAGAACCAGTGAAAGATTTACAAAGTACGGTGAATTGGAAGAAAGCCTTATTGTTTCCTTTCACTTACTTGGGCAGTGTTGAAAACAACATTTTTGCAATCTGGAAGGATGCTGATAGACCAAGGTGGCAGGCTGTACTGGATGTTATTGAATTTTACCCTTGCAGCTTGCTTCGTGTTGTAGTTTGACAGGAAAGCTGCACAGCCTCCAGAATCAGAAGAGAATACATGTGCCTGAAAAATGTTATATTGCATCAACAAGGGTGTGCATATATAAACTACACAAGAGTATCCATGTGCTGGTGAATTTATTTCTCTCACATCCTCCGTAGAGTTTACATTACAAACCTGCTCATAACTTCCCAGGGTTGTGACAGTAGAATCAGCAGCAAGCAAAGCTTTTTCACATAATTTAATAGCCTTATGTAGCTCCTTTAAGTGGCCATACTTAGGTTGCCTGATCAATCCTATTGAATTAGTATGGAGCTGCCATGAGTTGGTGAAATATCAAAAACAGACTAGTTGATTAAAAAAAAGGATGAGCTCAAATTTGTCACCATATTCATCGATCGGCGCATCATAATCATAGCTTGTAGTGATGAAAGGGCCTCCAGAAGTTCTCCCAAAGTTGGTTCCTCCATGGTACTGCAAAAATAATTATCTTGATAATGATATTTACATTGTTTAGAGCGTGATACAATTTGGGGTAGCCTGTCAAATGAGAAATCCAGCTAATGCCTTATCGGAAGACCATAATCTGTTAACTACAAGATGTAATGTTTTTTTTGACAGCGGAACCTTTATGAAAAGCAAGAAAAACTTTATTTAGAAACTTTATCAAATGCAAAGTTCAGAATCTTCCTTGTCCTTAAAGGAAGCTGTTCTTCTTTTTCTTTGAGGACTGGAGGACAAGAGAAAGTAAATGCATTTGCTTCTTGTAATACAAAGAATTGTGTAAGTTTTGTGGGATCAATTATTGTTAATGGGATTTTAGCATCGAATTTAATGTTAAAGTTGGCAGACTAACCATGTAGTAGTTAACCAAAGAGCCTCCCTTCTGAATGAACCGAGCAACTGCAAATGCTAAATCCTCAGCCGGGCGCTGGTGGTTTGGACCACCAAAGTCTGTGAACCTATACAAAATACCAAAAGCAAATAAAAGTATGCATACCGCAGAACACATTTAAGGACCGATGATAAGCATGAAACTTACCAGCCAGTCCATGCCTCAGTCCACATTGTGGGTTTGTAAGGTTTATTTGGAGAGAAATAGTCGCAGTAAAAACCATTGCAGGTGTTTATCTGTTGATAAGATTTACTAACATGGTTTAAGACCCTCATTGTTAAAGCAGAAATGACACTTGCATAAAAATTAAGATTCTGTCTTAATTCCTTGCAACGAAATAAATTTCATCACTTGTCGATATCAAATGTTGTCATTCATTGAAGGACTTCAACAGCGAATCCATCAACGTGAAATAAATTTAGGGGAAATATACTAGTTTTCTTACCACTGGGTCTGGGGCATCAAACTCCTTGCACATAACCCATGGAACCCCGGTATCCATCGAAACAGCCATATGCGCAGCCCAAGTCATATATGCATGACCAGGAGATCCAAATGCCTTGCTTTCAGGCTCATACTCATTCTCAATCTGCACTAAAGAAATTTAGGAGTATAAGAAAGAGTAAATTTAATGAATATGAAGTTGGAGATCTTTGTGATTTATAGCTCTCTTGAAAGCCTGAATTATAAGCAAGATAATTGAAGACCATACCTGAGAGAGGATTATTGGGCCACCTTGAGACTCAAAAAGATTTTCATCTTTCATCATTTGAACAATTTTTTGGGTGAATTTTTGCATTGCCGACTGCAAAATCAAGATGATAAGACAGTAACAATCAAGTTCACATAGCCATTTGGATTCTTGCAAAATGCCAATAGATGTTCAGATAGATAGAGACCTTGAAAGGCCCATTATCTGTCCTAAAGCTTATCCCTGGAACATACTTCAACCAGACAGGAAACCCTCTAAAATAATGAGAAAAAAGATTGGTAAAGAACCTCAAATATTGAAGCACATAAAGGAAAAACTATCTCTACCATTACCCAAAGTTCCATTCTGCACATATATACGGTCCAATCCGAAGATGCACGTAAAGTCCAGCTTCATGGACCAACTTGATGAACCGAACCAAATCATATCTCCCGTCAAAATTATACTAGAAAAAAAGAACAATACAGAAATAATCAATTGATAACAGAAAATGCAAGAACAACTACGAGAAAACAGAGTTTAAGGAAGAAAAGCACATTGCCAGGAGAAGGCTCGTGAAGGTTCCAAAAGACATAAGTGTCTATAACATCCAAACCACCATCTTTAGCCTTCTGTATAAGACCTTCCCACATCTGCATTTCATGGAAACATACATAGAACTACACATCAGCCAAAATTGAAATGAAGTCCTTAACATGGAAACAGTATTTTCTTGGCAAAAATGTGAGAATGGTTATTGAGTATGGGAAATAGAAAACCTCAGGGGTGCTTCTGGGATAGTGAATAGAACCAGAGAAGAGAACCTTCCTCTGCCCATTGATAATAAGTGCCTTCTTGTCGTAAGTAACATTGCACTGTATCAACTGGAGACCTGTTAACAAAATTACAGAGAGAGAAAACAACCACTTGGTAGTTGAGTTGGCTACCATTTTCTCTTCTGAGATTGAGAAAGAGAGACAAGGAAGCCTGGGAAGTCGATAAAGGAAGTATAAAATGTGGGAAAAGAAAGAGCGAGAAATTGGAAAGAATAAAGAAAGTGGTTATGCGACTACCAATCCGCAACTACACAATGGTACTTTTGTCTTGGAGTAATTTTCTACAAATAAAATGGAGACAAAGTTCATTCTAACCACTGCAAACATTCTAACCACTGCAATGTTCCACTTTGCCTCTGTTGTTTAAGATCTCCCGATACCAGCCTCAGAATTTCCAAGCAGTTCAAATCTTGGCCCTTTTATGTTAAATAGCCAATGGCAAATAATGCCAAGACATGAAAGAAAAAATAGGAAAAAGGTGAGCATTAAGCGAGCAATTTCACACAGAAGCGATGCATTAGAGTTCAAAACTTTCGGGGGGTTATAGGGTTTAACTTTGTAGAATTTTAATCTATCAGGATAGAAGTGGACATTGCTTAATCTATAGGGTCTAGAAAACAATTTACCTAATATTACATGATTGTAAAGGAAGATTGTTGGTTCAAAAGGGTAAACAGGGGGCATTGCCAACCACTCAAAAGCACCGACTCCACCCCTATAGAAAAATTAGAGGTGTAAAGGACTGGTGGTAATATTTTATGCAAAGCAGAACGAGGGGCAGTCTCAAAATATCCCACATTTCCTTCGTGAAGGAGGGAGGAAAAAAACGAAGCATAAGAATGCTTGTACTGAACATTAAACCTAAACCAACAACACAAATTGCAATAAAATAAGGTAAGAGTATTTGGCACGAAAACAAAATCATTTAGTATCTGTGTTTGCGAGAATTATGCCGTCTTTTGATGATTCAATCCAATGAGAGCCACAACTTTTAAGAAATACAGGCAACGTAATGATAAGAACAAAGAACAGGAAAAGGACATGCACGGGTCATATGCTAACAGCTCTGGTAACCAACCCCATATACGTGTTGTGTGCCAACCTCAGCACGTTATCCTCTACTTGATTTTGAATTTCTTCTTATCACAAACAATTCTTGATCTTGCAAAATATGTAC
The DNA here is from genome assembly GCA_015708895.1 of Populus ilicifolia. Lineage (NCBI taxonomy): Eukaryota > Viridiplantae > Streptophyta > Magnoliopsida > Malpighiales > Salicaceae > Populus > Populus ilicifolia. Next base: position 489,552 of record SRLM01000356.1, read on the forward strand.
TAAATCTGGATTAGAAAAGCTACAAAAAATCAATAATTTTATGTCGGTTGGCGATAGCTATCGGTGCTGCAGAAATGGAAAAAAGAAGGCCCATTAGAGTCAAATGAATGAATAGATGCAGTGAAAGCAGCACGTCGGACTCAATCTAAATGAGCGCCTTTTTGAAATATATGCCCATGCGATGGGCCCCCTTGATTTATAATTTAGTACCTTGTATATCAATCAATGGAAAGAAACCCTATTATATCAGCAGTGTAGTGGTTTTCAAGTACGTGTTTTTGTTCATGGCCATCTCCCACTAGACATGCTCTGCGCCATCATGCCAGTAATGCACTGAGGTTACACTATAGCAACATGGGGATCAAAAGCACACACAAGAAAATGGCACAGTGGCCCATCATGTAGCATTGCCACTCCTTTAAAGAAAAGAACCGGAATACAGTAAAGTGCACCCTCTCTCTCCATCATTTCCTCCTTAATTGGCACTTGGAAAATTTCAACTTGATTCCTTTACTTTTGTCGTGGCCAGCTGCCTAGCGGTTATCATAGAAAAAGCGTTCTCTTCTGTGGAAGACTCAAAATAGCTGGTATTAGTTTGTGTTTAAATTTTGTTATGATAGTGAGATTTGCATGTGTAATTACTTGTTCATCAGGTTTTTGGTATTATGTTAAAAGAAATCATATCAATCTAATAGTTTATATTATTAATTTGATATAATTTATATTATTTTTTATCAAATTATTACATTAATTTATTAATTTTTGAACGGCAATGAAATATCTATTTGTGAATTGATTGATAAGGCATGACTATTTGTGAATTAATACTTTATTTCTTAATCAAAATAAACTCCAAACGATGCATTGATAAGATTGAAGCGGAAGGTCCCAGCCCGAACTTTGATAATACTCAAAACTCCATTGAAGACAGTAGTGGAGAATATCCATTAAAACCAAAAGAAAGAAAGAGACAGAAATCTAAATATATCAGGCGCGAGCAAAGGAACTCTAGGTTTGGCAGGTGCAGGAGGCTTGCTTAGAGACTCTCTGGGCAATTTTCAAGTAAAAAATGCTTCCTGCCAATTAATATTGTATTATAATACTGAATTACATCAATCGGCTAAGAACCGTTCTTGCTGAAGGAACAGCGAATTCAACATGTTTCTACAACACATGCGGGATTACAGGTTAACCAAAACTGTCAGATTTGAGAGTACAAAGATGTCTAGCAGTTGCATTAAAATCAATTACTGCAACTCTTCTACGAAAGAATCCACCATTAAATGCTACAAAAACCCACTAAAAGGAAATCATAATCGGAACCATCTTTTAAGCTGTCTATTGGCTTGCGTTTCACCTTAAGGTTTGTCAGAAGTATGATTGGAGAATGTCAATTTTTAGTGTTCGATTGGCATGTCAGGTTTATCAACCACGTCCTGTCCCACAGAGTCTTAATTCTTTTTTAGCCCTTTTCTTTTCTCCAAAATTTCACCTTCAGGTTTGTCAGAAGTATGCTTTTTAGTACCACGTTCTTTCAAGAATTTTCTATCAGAATCCTTATTTTTCATTCATCAATTCTATTTGATTTCGAGTGTCCTTCACTACTCTATTCTCAACTCTGGATTTCCCTTTTTCTGGACATCTGCTTTTGGCTAGGAATGGCATTTGATGTCTGTGACTCGTCGTTTTCCTGCATATCTTGAGAACTTTTATGGGTTTCCAGCTGCTGAGCTCGAAGCTTAGCTTAGCTTTTCCTAGCTTCAAAATTTGAACATTATCAAAAACAAAAGAGACTATCAAGCGATATTCAGGACCAAAAGTGTCTACAAGTAGGTAAACATAGCATTGTTGTTAGGAACAGATTTTCTGACAAGATATTAATAGGAGATAAGAAGACAATGAAATGCCTCATCAGGATTATTATTTAGAACCCTCGGGGCCAACAGCACATGCTGATGCACGGTTAACTCAACAAAAGCAAGTCCCGATGAATGATCACAACCTTTCCCTTCTTTATACTCTTCAAAAACTTTATCTGCATCAGCAAAATGAAACTAATGTAGTTATCTCAGGATATAAGCAAAACTCTATATATATATATATATATAAAGAAGAAGAAGAAGAAGACAAGAATCCAAAATAACTATAAAGAATCGTAGCTAACCTGTTGAGTGACAGGTTTTTGCTTTGTAGCGCGTGAGGTAACGGCATCAATGAAAAGCTTCTTCAGTTGTTTCTCGGTCAATGACTTTGGTAAATTGTATACAACATGAGGATTTGGAGATTGAAGCTTAGCATCTTCTCTTCCCGCAACCTGCAAAGCACAAAAAACATTATGAAATATGGGAAGATGGTAATCTTGTACAAAAGCAGCACAAATATCAATTCAAATGTTGAAAAACAGCTTGATAATGTATCTGAAAGATACATTCTCTTTTCAGGGACAGGAACCAAATAAAAGGCACTATCCTTGTATAGCTTCTGATTTCCGGGGATGCTGCATGTTTTGAGAGAGAACCATCTCTACCAATACTGCCTGGAAAAACACTGGCCAACCTTTCAAATATAAACTAATAGACTACATGCACGCACCATATATTTTCCATCTTCATTTCCAAACACAAATACGTGCCAAAAATTATAAAAAAAGGGGGGGGGGNGGGGGGGGGAAATTACCTGTTCCTCGTAGCTCTATCGCTAGTTAAAATGCCTTCAGCAGCTGGAGTTTCCTCACCATCATCCAAATAACCTCTGTATCATCTTCGTCATCTTCATCATCATCCAAATCCTCACTGCTACTGTCTCTTTCATTCTGATGTTCTGTACAAGCACTAAAAAGCTTCACTAAACCTTACAGACTTAAGTAAATGTCAAGGTCCTGTAAGAAAACGCAACACAGTTAAACACCCATTTACCATCTTCTGAAGCAGCAGACACATTAGCACCGCTACTATAGATCCTTTTAGGAACAGCCCAGTCAACAGCTGTGGGTCTTTTGCCAAACTTTTTCCTGTCGAACTTCTTGATAGCCTGAAGAAAAAAAAGGCAAATGTAAAAATTCAAAATTTTATGGAATCCAAAAGCTGTATTCTAAGAGTAAGGCATAGTTCATAAGGAATAAATTTTCTGCATCCTGCTCGCATGTGAATTTGACAAATGCAAAACCCTTGGATAACAAACACATCCCAAACAAATCCCGATGATGCAAACACATCTTTAGTCTCATTTGGTTTTGCATGCATTTATGTTTGGTAAACTAGTTTAGAAATCAAGCTCCTCCAGAAAAAGGTATTGGTGAATGATAACAAAATTAGCATAGAATAACCTTGAAAGGAAGATTTCTGGCATTAACTTTCCATTTCTTTATCTTGGAACCCTGACCCGCAAACACAATACCTCTAGTTTCATTAGTCAATAGGCGGATCTTCAGCACATCTTTCACTTTTCCTGCTTTATATAGGTAAATGCAATTAAAAAACTTCAACTATTATTTTTCCTATGCTCAAAGAATTTACAACTTTCTTGACTCGTCTCAGCAAGATCTAATTGAACAACACTAACCATTGACCACAAGAGATAATAACTGGCAAAAAGATAAATGTTTTTTCAAAAATAAATCCTTGAAGCGGACTTGATGATAGAAATATATGCAGAGTAAAAAACAATCATCATTTCCATGTAGCAAGATAGCAATGCTAGCAAGCAATGTGAAATAACCCCCCCCCCTTCATGCCCAAACAATTCCATATTTTATTTATTTTTGGCGTAACATTGCCACGGAAGAACATGCTTCTTTGACACCTGAGAAAAGTACAGTTGAAGCACCTGATTTGCATCCATCTTGCTCGGGGCATAGACATTTTACAAAAAAAAAAAAAAAAACCAACCTTTTTATCATCAAAACAGAGCAAACTAAAATCCCTTAAGTTTCTGGACCTATAGGTTTACAGTTTCCAAACTGGAAATAATCAATTAGATGTTTGTATTCAAATAAGATAAAATCTCTAACTCCATAAGTTAATGGCAAATGAACAAGCAAGAGGACCATAACATGTGTCAGAGGCATTTAGACAGCATGCAAGAAGAAACAGAGCCCCACTCTGCTGACATTGTAAATCACTCTTGCAGTAATAATATCATAGCATTTAATATAATTGTTTTCAAGCTGCAAGCAAATATGCAAGAAAGTAAAGGCAAGTTTTTTGTCAAATTTTTTTTCAAAATTATCATCACAGCTCTATGAGTTACAGGTCTAGTTGAATTACGAAGGCCACATTTATGGTCACGGAGCTTGTTGTCCTAGCTTTAAGATGAAAGTGATTGGATCAGAACGCATCCTATTTAAAGGAAAACTTGCATCATGATATGATTGTAGCTGTAGGGTTCACATCAACTCATCATCTGCCTACCAAATACAAAATAGTAAAACAAATTCTGAACATAAATTCAATTAGCCAAGGCTCCTGCTTCCACCATCACACACCCAAAAACAAAAAGGGTTGGGGGGGGGTGTCGAAAGCTTCAACTTGGTTGTTTCCGATTGGAATTAGGAAACCTAGATTAGTATTTGGTAGCGAGCCACCACATAGATAAGACTTGAACAAAATTTACGCTATACATGAGCTTTGTGCATGCAAACGAGGAATTCTAACAAAGTTAGCAAAAGCTTCCACTATGCATTCCCATGCCCACACGCCCCAAAGGATCAGTTGGTCACAGAAAACCCTTACCATGTTTTCACAGCTTTTCCTTGGGAATGGGGTAAGTTACAGAGCACACAGTGCCAGTCTCTTTGGCACTTTGATGAACATCTTCTGCCATAGCACCATTCAGAGGGCCACCAAATATCACAGTCCTGGCACCCTAAATCAATCAAAATAAAAAAGAGTAGTCTTCCGAAGAAGAGGGAAAAAAATAAATGAATTACATGGTGTAATTTATTTTTTTAATAACATGTAATTAATTTATTTTTTTAATATAAACATTAAATTAAACAATAATTTTAACCACACATCTAAAATCAATTTCTAATTAAATATATATATATATATATTTCTTAATCTAAACAATAATTAAAAAAATTATTAAATCACAGACACAAAATATTTAAGAAAAGCAAGTATAATGGAACATAAAATCCCAGCTTTTACTTGTACTTTGATGGAAGTGAGGTTGTTGTTAATTAGCAGCTATATCTTCCAACTTTTCGTAGAAAACAAGTTTGGCCACAAGTGACGAGGGATCCCATCAAATTCAATTCACATTTGAAACATGACCAAACACTTTTCAGTTGTAGTTTATCTTCATCACAGGTATAGCTGCATTACCAAACAGTACCTGAATTTCGAAACATCGTGTGATCTTCAACCAATTATGCATTTCAATATAATTTTCAAGAGTAAGCGCTATACCTTATTTTCAATACTCCGCAGCCTGGTCGAACCAAGCCTCTGTAATTTCAGAATCTCCCTGTCGAATGGCTTGTTCTCCTTGGTCAGAATAAAAAAGTAAATTCAAGTACCATTTAGTAATGCAGCTGTACCTGTTATGGAGGTAAGCCACAACAACAAAGTGTTTGGTTATGTTTCAAATGTGGGTTGAATTTGATAGGATCCATCACAACCTGTGGTCGAACCTATGGTCCATGACAAGTTGGAAAATGTAGTTGCTAATTAGCAACAACCTCGCTTCCATCATCCACTGATAGGTGGATGGTTATACATCTTCTCCGAAGAAAAAAGGTGGTTTTGGAGCTTGTATTAGAAAAGGGTTGGAAAAAGTTTGCACATTTAACTAAGTTAGTAAGAGGGATTAATTTAATACTTTTGCATAGCCAAATTTTCATATATTTTTTTTATTTTCTAAGAATAGACTACAGTATAAGAAAAATATAACATAGTTATGAACCAGTAAGAACTCATACTATGATTAAAATATGAAAATTCACTAATTTATTTTTTAATTTCATTGCTGTGTATCTATTAAATGTCTAGTAACACAAATTTTCTTGTTTATATGTAACAAGATTTATGGGTATAGTTTCTGTTTCTGATGTGAAAACTCTGATATTCTATTTTAATTTTACAAGAAACATTTTGATTTGATCATTTCTTATGGACTAGGTGGGTCTGAGCTCAAGACTTCTTTAAGAAAAGGGGGTCTCCATGCCACCTGATAATTCTTGTTGAGTTGATGCATCTCAGGAAAATTGACAAACCATTTTATTCTCTAATAGATAGCAAATAAAATTCTACTTCTACACTTTTATTTCCTTATAATTCTTCCAATTTCTCCTAAGGGATTGAAGTGTATATTTTATTAGTCAGATATTCAGGAGAAATCTTACAAGATAAAGATTTAAAATTAATTTTTTTTCTAGAAATAAAAAATTTCAATATTTTTTAAAATACGGTTATCAAACATATTAAATTGTTTTTTATTTAACCTCAATTTTAATTATAATTTTAACCGATCATATATTTTTTTAAATTAACTTTAAATAAAAACATATTTTATAAAATAATTTTTTAAAATTATAACTATAACAGTAATCTCAATACAAAATACACCCTTATCAATTGGGTTTTGGGCTGCTGAAAAGTGTGAGAATAAGTAATTATGAGCTTTATTGGGCTGGGTTAGGTCTTAGATCCAAGGCTTTGATCTGGCCTATGTTTTTTCTCATTCAAACCAATATATTATCTAAATTCATAAATTTTGCAAGAGGCTGCAATTTGAAACTGCAACTTCTAATCTCTAAATTCAAAAAATCTGTCCTTTGGGATTTTTTCAATAAGAACAAAAATATGAGATTTTAAAATACCAAAAAAACACGATACTTTGCAAATACTCAAAAATCATAAATTTCTAAGCAAAAGAAACATGATATTGTTTTTGAACCTCAAATTCCGGATTCTTTGCGATTCTATCCCCTGTTCTTTTCTTTTTTTCTTTTTGGGCCGAAGGACGTCAACTATCTATTTGCAAGCGTGATGATGCACCATAAAGAAAGAAAATCCATTTTCATTTTCAGAATGAGTTTTCTAGGGATGTCACCGGCTGAATTCTCTGCATGCGTGTCTCTAGCGTTGAATCTTCTGCGGAAGACCAAACCGACTGAAAGTTCAGTCTCTCAGTAATGTAGCAAGTCCTATATGAAGAAGGAAGAAAAATCAATGATATCTAACAGAACTTTGAAAGAAAAAAATCATGAGCGAGGAAAATCCATGTTAATGGAATATCAATTCAGATAGCAGAAAAAGGGCAAGGACCACTTGTTCTTCTCATTCATGCATGGCTTCCCTAACTGTGGTCCTCATGGATTCACCAGATTAATCACCTCGCTGCACATGGTTACCATGTCGTCGCACCAGACCTGCGAGGGTATGGAGTCTCAGACTGTCCGCAGGATCCATCTTCGTATGCCATTAATTCTCCATATCGTTGGAGACTTGACAGTTGAGCTAGAAGAGGACCGGGGAAAGAATTTTTTAGGCTTTCGATTTTATTTTATTTTATTTTACTTAATTACTGTGATAAGAAATCATGTTTTGTGCGCTAAAGTGATGTCTCGTTGTGCAATATTGTACGTGGTCATGACCAGGCATTTGTGGTAGGGCATGACTGGGGTGCAGAAGTGGCAGGCCACCTTTGCCTCTTCAGGCCGGAGAGGGCACTTGTCAGCTTAGGCGTTCCCTTCCGTCCACGTTCCAACGAACTCAAACTAACCTGCCAAAGTGTTTGAAGAAGAAGAAGAAAGCATTACTAGCTAGTTGTAGTTTCTGGTCTTTTTCATTTTATTTTTTATGGATAAGATGGTATCTTTCAGCAGGACGTGTTTGCATACGTATGCTAAGACCAATCCACCTTTCTTATCCGACTGCGAACATATCATTTACTTCTGGAATTAGAGAGTTGATAAGAAAATATATATTCACGGAATGTATAACGTTTGCCTTTTTTATGAAGGGATCACTGGGAGCTTCTTGGACCATGGCAGGGAGTTAAAATTGCTGTGCCCACAAAATTCATAGCTGGTGACAAAGACGTGGGGTTTTTATCTTCTGGGACAAAGGACTACATTAATGGAGAAATATTCAAGGAGTTCGTACCTAACGTTGAAGTGGTTGTCATTGATGGCCACCATTTTATTCAGCAGGAGAAAGCTGAACCAGCTTCGAACGAAATCTCGTCTTTTTTCAGTAAGAAATCATTTCTTTGACAAATAAATTGTGTACGTTAAGCTTTAGATTCATGACATTTCGTGTGATCTGTTGTCGTTTCACTTTTTCGTTGACGATAGCGAATGGTTTAATTATTGAGTTGAACACATGCTTTTACAATTGGATTGGCATAAAAGATCTGAAATTGTAGCAGCTCAAACAGAGGAAAGCCAGGCACCAGTACTAATGCATCAACATTTTTTATACAATTCACTTGGTTGGAAGTCCCATGAATAGAAGAACGTCAGAAATAGGATGGGAATATAATATTTTTGGAATTAGTTATATATTAAATCTAAATATTTATGCGCTTTACAAAACATCAAACTAAATTTTATTAAACTCAATTATATACTAAAATAAATTTAACATTATTAAACTCAACTTCTTGTTGAGTCCAGTTAAACTCAAATAATTTTGGGTTTAACAGCTCTATTAAACCCAACAACATACCAAACTCAAAGGTTTTTGGTAAAATATTATATATAATACTCTTGAATTTAACTACATGCTAAATCTAAATAGTTGCGGGTTTAACAATTTTAATAGGTTCGACTACACGCTGGATCCAAATGATCATGCATCTAGCAAAATATCATATCTAATATTCTTGAACTCAACTACATGCTAAATCCAAACACTTGTAGGTCTGACAAAATAGTAGACTTTATTCTCTTGAACTTGATTATCCATAAGCTCAATCGTCTTTAGACTTGAAAAAATATCAAACTCAACATTCTTGAATTTAAATTATATAGATAATGATCTTTACTGATTTTATATTGGGTCACAATGCTATCTCTAAAACCTTTAACCCAAGATGCTAAGAGTTCATAATAATCATTTTTCTATAACTTTGAATGTATGAAAATCCTTTAAGAGCCAAATATATTTTAATCGATATTAATGCTATGAAAAGATTGTTCTCATTAACATTAATATTATCTATAAAATAATATATAAAAGTTTTTTATAGCTTTATTAGTTATTTGTCAACACTAATTATGTAAAAAAAAATTCTTATCAATATTAATATTTATAAGAAATATTTATATCAACATTAATGTTAATATAAAGGATTTCTTCTTTACTAGGATATCCAAAAGGAAAAGATTTTTAATCATTTGAAAAAAAATGGTTCATTATAAGGTAAAACAATTATGATTTTTATTTTTTTATCATCTATTCTTAAAGAATTTTTCATAAAAAATAATAACAAACAATTTTATTTTAAGAGTTTAATGTATATTTGTTTTATTTATGATAATTTCTTATAATAAAGTTATTTAATCATTGGAGAATCTTTAAAAAAAAAATTCTTATTTCACAGACATTAACCACCAATCGTTTGCTCTTTTAATTTCTAAAAATAAAATATTAACATCAACATATAGTCATTCATTGTCCAAGTAATTAAACATTGTTAATCAGCATTTTGGATTCTAGAAAATCATGAATTTCCTTCTCCGTTATCTTGGTAAAAGTGACAAGGCTTGAATTAGCCCACAGGTAAAGTTTGGACCATTTAAAGGTGTGGATTTTCAGACAAGAAATCAAAAGATTTTCATTGGATGTTTGAGATCAGATCAGATTTGTCGCCCTTTCAAGAATGGGGTTCGTCAACTTGCCAAGTAGACGGTCCGGAGTGCCAAATCTAATCTGCAACTGGCACCATCTTGCAATATACATACACACACACACACACACACACACACCGAGTCACCTCCTCTTAATACATTGAAATTAATTCTACTTTTTTAAAATTTTCCAAAAGGTGAATTATTCATATATTTTATTATTATTTTCTAAAAACTGGATTGTTTGTATTGTGAGATTTTATCTGAAAATCTGAGTTATTAATTTAAAAGAATTAAGTATTCAGGCCATCATCTTTAGGATATGATTTTATATCATTATTTTTAATAAGTATATCATAAAACTTTTAAGAATTTTACTTGTTGTATGGTATTGTATTTTAAATTCAAACAATAATTCATTAAAAACTAGATTATTACCCGCTGAATAAATATTGATTAATTTAATAATCAGAAAAAAAATTAGAAGATGATTATGTTTTTGGAGAAGATAAAACTATACTTTCACTGTTAATATCAAATATGAATATAAATGTATAGCAATAGTAAGAAAAAAAGTATACTGAAACATAATCTGTTTTAATTTTTTTCAAATTTCAATAATTATTTTTTCTCCACACAGAAAACCTATTAACCAAACACTTTAAAAACATTGGTATAAAAAGATTTTCCATGGATACTAATGCTTGGTACTAACAACTGGGCAATGAGCTGTGTGGAATCAAGATTTAGGAAGTGTTTATTGTGCTGTTGGATTTCCTTCTTAAAATATTTTGACTTTTTTTAGTTTTAGATTAATTTTTTAAAAATATATATATTATTTAAATATATTTTTAAAAACCACATAAAAAATTAATCCCCAGCACCTGCATGCACGCTGAGATCACACAAATGAACTTCGAGGAACCGCCCATCAAACCCTCTTCGGTGCTCGTGCAAGCGACCCGTACTGGTCTTTGATAAAAGTTTGTAAGGAGGCATGGCCCTGAACCAGAGTTTCATCTGTGGCCTCTTGGGTTTCCATAAATAGGTAAGGAGATTTTTGAATCGTGCATGCTTCCCACAATGGAAAAGCAATAATTTTAGTTTTTTTTTGGGTTGTGACCATTTGTTTTTTAAAATATTTTTTATTTAAATTTATATTAAAATAATGTACTTAAAATATCAACACGCATTAAAATAATATAAAAATATAAAGAAATATTAATTTAAAATAAAAAATTAAATCCTTTTTAAAACACTTTAATACACGAAAGCATATATAACTTAAAAGCAAGACCACTGTGGTGAAAAGCAGCTGTGCCCCCAAGAATAAAGAGGTTAGGGTAAAAGAATGAAGCATTTCTCTCATCACTACGACAAAAAAAGGACAAAGTGCCTTCCATGGACCCAGAGAAAAGAGAAGCCTCCAAGTCCTTGCAAGCTGGTGGGTCCCACGAGGCACTATCCAGGTGGGGCCCTACCGGTGTCGTTGCTGACACCTGCAAATGATGGAACTATTTGCGCTGCTGCTCCCCTTTGGCGCCAGGCTAGGCATGGGACCCGCATTCCATGCCAAGAAGCCGAGTGCGAGCGTCACTAAAACCCAACCCACCGTGGCTCGCCCAAGTAATCGAGCAATCGGAACTGCCACGTTTCAAAAAATCTACTCGAATTCCTGCCTAATCCTCGAGACTTAATCCCCCTGATTAATCTTGAGATTATTTAATTAATTAGCTGTTATTCATTCATCATACCGACTAAGCTCTGCGTAAGTTAAATTAGAGCTGGCGATTTTGTGGTTATCTAATATTTTAGTTATGTGGTGGTTGGATGAGATAAGGTGGGAGTTTTCAAAACAGCTTATAAAATCAATTTCCTTAGGAGGGTAGATTGTGTTTTTTGGCTAATGAAGAGAGCCTCCGTGCCGGCCGGGGCTCCGCGTGATGGTCCCATGGGAGTTATTAAATTAGGGTTTGGTGCGAAGAAAGTCCACCCAACATACATCCAAAAATGTATTTTCGAAGCTTATGATGGCTGGCAATGGCGTGTGTTTCTTGATCTTGACACTGCTCTTGAATCTGTAGAGTCCCATTCCATCATGACCTTTCCTTTGCCGGTGTCGAGCTGAAAAAAGCAGTTCATATTTGTTTTTTTTAATTATTGTAGTGATAATAATGGCAAAAAAAATTAATAATAAAAATAAATGAATGGAGGGAGAGCTTCTCGCCAACGAAATCTTATTGCACAGAAGAAATTAACAAGTTCTTGCGAGGAGAACTTCTATTTTACTTGCCACGCATTAATTTCTCCCAGGGATATGTACTTCAACAATCAAGACAAGATGTACCATTTGCTGCGATACTCATAAATCAGACGTTAAAAATCACTAACACATGAATTCTTCTCTCGGGAGATCGAGAGACAAGTTTTTTTAAAATATTTTTTTTATTTACAAGTATATTAAAATAATATTTTTTATTTTTAAAATTTATTTTTTATATTAACATATTAAAATAATCTAAAAATATAAAAAAATTATTTAAAATATAAAAAATTATTTTTTAAAATATAATGAGATTATAATACTACACACTCTAAACATCAAAAGAATAAATACATTGAAAGTAAAAGGGAAAAAAATAACATATTTATAAAAACATTGACTAAGGGAGTGTTTGGATGTAGCTGGGCCACATTTTTAAAAAGAAATATTTTAAATTTTTTTATGTTTTTTAATTGTTTTAATATGTTGATATTAAAAATAAATTTTAAAAAATAAAAATAAAATTTTGATGCATTTCCAGACAAATTTTTTTTTGAAAAGTGATCAATTAATATATAAAATTCATCTTCTTTATACGATCCATGGCTAAAACCTGCAAGCATAAGGAGAGAGATGCTAGATCTAATTTTCTTGAGCTCAACTACACGTCGGGTCTAAGCTTATGGAAGAGGTTGGCATGATGTTGGACTTAAATGTTTTTGGGCCTTGGATTTTTTTAGATCCAAGCACCCCATATGGGAATCTAGGACCATCATCTTTTTTTACTCTAGCTGGACAAAAGGTTCTTTATTAGTTGTTTGTATAATAATCAATATTAATATTGATTATAAAGATTGATGTTATCAACATTAATATTGTACACAAAAAAATGTAGAGTCATCTTTTATAAACATTTAGTGCTCTCATCAATATTCATATCGTCTAAAGAGATATTTATATTAAGACTAATGTTGATGTAAGGGTCTTCTTCCCTACTTGTCTTTAGAAGAAAAGAAAGATTTTATGAACTCTCATATGAGAGAAATAGAGTTCAAGATACAAAAGCTATAAATACTCTTTGGACAACTCATGCATAGAGTTCATAATCTCCATCCTCTTACAATATATTCTCTAACTTTTTATCGTATATGAATTATAAGCAAACATTCCTATTTTTAGAATTTTAATACTCATTTACTATAACTCATCACTATAAAAGTAATGATTTAATCACCGTAGGATTCTTAAATCTCACAAAAAAAATGACTCTTTTATAGAAATTCAAACCTCCATCACCAACTCCCACACTCTCAGCTACAAAGAATAAAAGATTGACCTAATCATTCATTATAAAAAAAATTAAGTTTTTTATCCAGACACTCGAAAATTTAAGTTGCCTAGCATACTGGATTTAATATTATCAAAAAATAATTTTTACCACTCTTCTAGATAAACGCTAAATAAATAAGTTGAACAACCAATTATTAGTCCTATTGTAATGGAAGGACATGTTAGTGCTTCATATCCATCAACAAGTACTTGTAAGTTATAGTTCATAGTAAATGTTAAAAATGTGTCTAAACAAGCATGTATAAATATAAAAACTATGTAAAAACGACTCTTTAGACATCATAATTATAAGTTTTTTTTTCCTTTAATCTTTCTAAAGAGAAAGGAAATCTATTGTTTATTCATAAGTTTTAAATAATTTTTTAGTATGTCATCAATCTAATTTTTGTGGATTTATTATGATATGAAGTGTTTTTACCACTAGTTTACAGATATATTGTAACGAGTTAAATATACTTTTAAGATAATGATTATTAGATTTTTGGTTTATGTTGCAATGCAAGTTAAATTATTTTTAAAAAATAAAAATAAAATATAAAAGTATTGCTAACGTGTTTTTTTATAATAATTATATACTCAAAATATAATGCATATTATATAATGTTTTTTAAAATATTGATACAATAATATATTGAAGAAAATTTATTTTCAACTATTGAGATAATAACTCATTAGATTGTCCTGAGTTAGCTAGTCAAATCTTTGACTCGAGTCATTGAATTATAATAATTTTATAAAAAACAAATCAAAATAAATTATGAAGATCAATTCCTAATAAACTCAATGTTAAGGGAAAAATAATTAAAACAAAAAACAAAAAAACTACATAGGTCACCCCAAGTTAACATATCAAACTCATAACCCAAATCATGATATCAATCTAACTCCATAAAAAGTAAATAAAAACAATGATGAAACTTAAACTCCAATTTATATATTATTGAAAGATAAAATAAAAAAATTAATTAAAAAAACAAATGAGTCCTAGCTAACTTGTTAAACTTGCAACTTAAGTTACAAGATTGAGATAACTTTGTAAAAGATAAATAAAAAATTGAGAAGCTTTCATTTTCAATAAAACTAATGTTAAAGGCTAAAATGAAAAAAAAATGAGACTAAGATAACTCCATGAAAGATAAATTGAAACAAATTATAAAGTTCAATTTTCAAATAATCTAATATTAAAAGATTAAATTGAAGAAAAAAACTAAATAAAATAAAGAAGTTTGAGCTATTGAAGGGTGACATTTGGAAGAAAAAAAATCCAATTAAAAAAGGATAAAAAGCAAGCAAAATTAATCCAGATTAATATGTCAAATCCATGATTTGGCCATGAGATCAAGACAAGCCCTATTAAAAAGAAAAAAAAAGATGAAACCCAATTTTAAAAAATAGATAACAAAGAATAAAAAAATAAACAGAGTTAACATGGGTTAAATTGTTAAACTTACAACTCGAATCATAAGATTAAAATTTTATCATGAAATGAAAATCAAGAAAAATTATAAAATTCAACTTTCAATTAACCCGATATTAAAAAGTGAAATAAAAAATATTAATTACAAAAAGCAGCTTAGAAAAAAAGATCTTGATCAATTCAGATTAACTAGTTAAATTTATGACATAAGTCATGAGATTATGATAAATTTATAGAATTAAAATTGAGAAAAATTATAAAACCCTATTTCCAACAAATATACTATTTGAATGTAAAAATAATAATCTAATCTATGTAAGATCGATACACAACTTGATAGAAATAAAAATGAAAAAAATAATGAAATATAGTTTTTCAAACAACTTAATATTAAATAATAAAACTAAATAAATAAATAAAAAATTAGGTTTTCAAATAGTTAAATAAATAAAAAAACACAATAAAATGCTATTCTAATAAATAATATTTCATGATTTAACTACAATCTTTAGTAATTTTATTAATTTACACTTCATAGTTGCTAGTTTCAAACTTTTTTTTTTCTAATCACTATTTTTTAGTGGATTTGAAACTTGAATGATTTATTATTATTTTTTAATTCAATATGTAAAGAAAATTGAGTTCAATAGTTATTATAATATTGAATAAATTAAAGATCAAAATAAGATGAATTTAAAAGTTTAAATACCATTTTTAGAGTGTGGAAGCTAAAAGGACACTTTTCAAACTTTGTTTCGATAATCCTGCACCAGCACACTGTTGAAACCTAAAATAAATATTTGATTTTAAAATTTATTTATTTATTTTTTAAATAATGTAACCATTTTCCTCTTCACCTTTCCATCCTATTATCGGATTTAAAACAACGTGTCGTCCATTTCTATTTCTTCCCTCTTTCCCTGTTCCAAAAATATAGCAATGCATATGAATCTCAAACCACATGTAACGCCTAAGCAAGGAACTCACCATGGAGTGAGTACAGTGAGCGTTTGAGAGTAGTGGTTTATGTATTTTGATTCATTTTAAAAGTATTTTTTTATTTAAAAAATTAAAAAATTAATATTTTTTATAATTTTAATATATTGATGTTAATTTATAAAAAAACTTATTTAAATATATCCTCATGAGAAAAAAACTTTTTAAAAATAATTTACAACATAATATTAAAGACAAACTTAATCATGTATGGTGTGTTTAATGTTATATTGTAAGATGTTTTTTAAAATTATTTTTATTTAAAAATATATATTTTTATATTTTTAATATTAGTATATTAAAATTATTAAAAATTTTAAAAAAATATTAAAAACAAAAGTGATCACGCTTCTCAACACGCTGCAAATAATACTTTTTTGGTACTGTAATACACTATTTTTTAATTCTTTTAATAAAAGTGAATCAATTTTTTTAAAATTTTTAAACAAACTATCAAAATAAAAAAACATTTATTTAATATAGTTCTTTTCACTCACAAAAAATATTGATTAAAAAAATTAATTTTTAAAATACAAAAATAAACAGTCACTAATTTAAGATATTAATTTCAGGGTAGGGTGCGGTTGTGTGTCAGAAAAAGCATTCGCCAACCAATCAAAGCCTTCCTTTTCCGAACCTTAGATTTCTCTTTCACTTTCTTTTCACGAATCCCAAGTACCACATCTCTTTCTCGATAAGCCCTTTTTTAATTTTATTATTCTGTTTGCTTTGTAGGTTTGGTCCTAGGACTTTGTGTTTATTACCAGACTGCCCCCTCGTCATTGCCTTCGGGTTCAACAAGGTTGAGGTTGTTAGAAATTTGAGAGATTTGCAAGGCATAATTATTTCACTTGTTTTATCTTTTAAGCTAATCAATGATGTATGTGTAAATTGCCATTTGGGTTTAGTTAGGAGTCACAACAATTTAACAAATGAAAAATCAGTCTCATCCTACGCCCACACGTGGCACTCATCCATCCATCATTTGCTTAAATACAGTTTCTTTCTTTACACACACACACCCTTTGATAGAGCTCCATGCTGATTGCTGGTCAAAATTTTGTAATGATAATTATTTTTTATATATATTTTTAAATAAAAAATAATTTATAATTTCAAGTAAAAAAATTTCTACCTTAATATAATTTAGTTCATTGACTTAAAAAGTTAGTATTTTCTAATTGTTTTTAAAAATTAATTTTTTATATTTTTAAATTATTTTAATTTATTTATTTTAAAAATAAAAAATATTATTTTAATATATTTTAAAATAAAAAATATTTTAAAAAATAAATACAAGCAAGATAAACCATTAAACAATTTTTCATAAAATAGAATATATCAAAGCTGGAAGGGGTCCGCCACACAAAAAAAAAAAAGAAGAAGAAGAAGAAGAAGAAAGAAGAAAGAAAAACAATTGCATTCTAGGGCTTGGCCTAGCGGTGGAAGGAGCTTGTCTCTTTCCATTGCACCTGGGTTCGAGCCCTGACGTGCACGCCTGTCACCCCCGCAGTGCCTTACATGCCTACTGAGTTTGCAGGGTATTCAGTGGGCCGTGGGGATTAGTCGTGGTACGCGCAAGCTGGCCCGGACACCCCATATAAATAAAAAAAAAAAAAGAAAGAAAAACAATTTTGGAAATTGCCTGCCAACACAAGTCATTGGACCCATCATCATCGTCCAAACTGCCTAACATTTGTATAAATGCAGGGGTCCATTGGCCACAGAGGAGGAATCTCTTTAGTTCTGCAACTTTATACCATCAAGGAGACAATGACCCTTGATTTTACGACCATGGAACGGTCAATACCCTATGATGATAGGAAAACGAAAAGATCAAAGGGATTTTTGGAACTTTTCCACGAAAACACAATCTCAAGCACATTCTATTCACTCAGACCGCATCACATATGCATTATCTTTCTCTGTCAATCAAGACAGCAACACCACACTGTCCCAAGCTTATGTTTGATTAATCTTTATTCAATGATCAAGTGTTGAATCCATCTGGTATCGTTTGACAAGTATTACATCAAGCTGTTTCCCCCTACACTGACGCTGATTAGTATATATCTTCACTCGTTAACTCACCAAGCTCTTAAAATACAATTGACTGTTTCTTCTCTTTTACAAGTAATAATAATATATGTAGCTGTCTTGCGTACTGAAACGAACCAGGTCTCTTGAGGCCATGGCATGAAAGAGCTGTGTCTGGTTGCCTGTTCCCACAAGACGATGCTTTTGCTTGCTCAACGTCACAGATGAGTCAGGACCGTAGTTCATTAAACATTTTGATAATCTCAACCGGACCAGTTAAGCTCGTCCGAATTAAATACTTATCTATAATTAATTTATTCTTTTTTTATAGCACTGTTTTTCCTGTCAAACTACACTCACACACATTTATATAATTTATCAGCATATCCTTTCTGAATTTTGAGATAATCCATTCTGCCTTTCGTTTGATGATCCGTGTGATAAAAACGATAATGGTGATTACTTAGCAAACAATCGAAGGATATAAAATTACTACGATGGGTCCTGCTCTTATCCTAGAATATACTTATAGCAAGGGTAAATACCTTGTAAAATACTACATCATTCCTTATGTGGGGCGAGCATTTCATCAGAGAGGAAAAGATTCAAGCACTCAATCACAGAGTAGGGTTGCAAAAACTCTTTAAATTGAAAGAGCTGACTGGTAATTGTTAACAACCATGGCAATATTGGATTCACAAGCAAATGTTCTTTCTCTTATTCTAGTTTCATTATCATGTCAGATCATAGAATAACGCAGACTGCAGGGGAAGAAGTATAATACAAGAAAAAAGAGAGGGTCCAATACGAAACCTTCAACATTTGTAAGAACAAGAGGACAAAAATAATGATATAGGCACCTAAGTGCTCCTCCCAAATTAAAATAAATAAATAAATAAATATAAACAATGTAGAATAGAATAAGTTCTCAAATTAAAACCAATAAAAAAAAGAATAGAATATGCTTGTATGGTGGATATTGCAGCAAAACCAGACCTTCCATGCTAAGGATGAGAAAGACAGCCAGCTTGAAAGCTGTTAGAGAGAGAGAGAGTAGCCAGAAAGAGAAAGAAATGGTTGTGGTGTTTTTTTATGGAGGTTTAAGAGAGGGTTTTAGGTCTACCAACTGGTAGTTAGAGATTGAACTCCTTAACCAAACTCAGTCTTCAACAGCCAAACAAAGAACCCTCAAGATTTTGCAACAACAAACAAGAACTAGAACTAGAAGCAACAGCCACAACAAGAACAAGTCAAGCACCAACTACTACTACATCTTGTACAGCTGAATTATCAAGCAAAGAGAGAACCCCAAAAGCCAAAGCCTTTTCGAAGAGATAACTATTTCAAGAGACAGCGAAACGATACACACCAATAAATCATTTCTTTTGAGAGAGAGATGCTCACGTGGGGTTTTAATGGAATGATGGATAGAGAGAATGTATGATGAGAGAAAAAAGATGAAAAAAGTGAGAAGATTCATTGCTGTTCCTGCTTTCAATTATTATTATTAGCACCTTCTTTTCCTTTTCTTTTTCAGGGCAAAGAAAAAAAAAAGAACAGAAAACGAAAAAAAATTGAAGCTTTTCTTCTCATGGCGTGTATGTGTATGTATTATGCGTACGTACATGGGTCTGTGTAATGAAAAGTGAAGGGTTGTGCTGCTGTTGTTTTGTCGTATTGGGATCATCAGATTTGTGTATCAGCAGATCAAGTTGTCTTTGAGATTTTCTGTTCCCTAAAACCCCCACAAGTGTTACTGGTTTCCAGGTAATTTTTTATTGCTTGATTGGTTTCTTGGATTTTGTTTTTTCGTTCTCAATCTTTACCAGTATTTTATTATTATTACTTCTCCTTCATGTGTGTCTCTGTCTGCTATCTCTTTTATTGCTGGAGATAGAGAAGACGATGATGGTGATTATATGATTATAATCCACGGACCTTTTTCCCTCAAAAAATATTGGATATCTATTGGTCTTGTCGTGCTTCCTGCTCAGGATCATGTTCTTTTTTTCCCTCTTTTCTTTTGCTTGATGGGCATCAAAACTTTTGTTTTTAAATAATTCTCCTGGGTTTTAAATGTCTGTAAACTTTGAAAAATTCAGAATTTTTTTGTTTTAGGGGAATTTTTGGATTTAGGTTATGGATTTCGTTGTTTCTTTAGTACGTCTATACTGGATCGATTCAAAGAGTTTTTTTTTTTTAATCATTTCGGTTCTAGAATTCACTAACTGCTATTGTTTACATCCATTTTCTTTTTTTATCTCTTTGAGACTGTCAAACCCCTTAAAAAGCTTTGATTTTTTTTGTATACAAGGATCTTTTGATTTTTGATTCTTTTGTTCTTTATGTCCAAACCACCCGTGGTGTTAACTGTTGATTATCGTAGCCAAGAACTTGTAAGATCCCCTTGTAGCTCATGGTACTGAAATACTATGGATTTCATTTCAGCTTACAGTGTATTCTTTCTGTGGATTTTTTCTTTCCCTTGTTGTGTTGGTCAATTTCTCCTGTAATTTTTTTTATTCTTGTTTTGAGCTTATACTTTAGTGTGGGTGCAATATCTACGTGTGAACACAAAATTGCGAATTTGAAATTCCAACTCTAATGATAAGAGTGGTTAAGCACCCTCCAGGTATTAAGTATGCTTATTGCAGTTGATGGTAATGGAAGCTCGTTTTCTATCTTCATTTCAGTTCCCTAGGCGGTATGTGATTGAACTTGCATAACCAGGCAGGAAAGTCTCAAGGCTAATGCATATGGCTACCTATTATACTAGTTCAAATAATCAAAGAGATGGTGCTGCAATGGTATATCTGCCTGGTTCATATCCAGAGGCGCCAGTTCTTCCTGGCAATTTGATGATGTACATGAATTCCGGATCATACTCGGACAATTTGGCTGGGAATTCTCACCAGCAAAACAACTGTATTGAATTTCAGTCCGTAGAGAATTCTGATTCAACCCCACAGCAACAAGAAATCCTGTCAAATCTGGGCGGATCACGATTAGGGGAGCATGGTTTTGGTGCATGGAGGGATGGTAGAAATGAGATGCTAGTCATGCATTCAGTGAGTGGTGCTTCTAGCGTTCTTCATGGGGCACAGAGCTTGCAGGGCCAGGGTTTATCTCTCAGTCTAGGCACCCAAATCCAATCTGGAATTCAAATGCCCTCAATTTCCTACCGGAATACCAATCCAGGCCTTACCTCGTTCTTGAGTCCTAATGCTTCAATTACAGGTGACGGTGGTGGCAGGAATGGCTCTTCCAGGGATGACCAGTCAAGAAATATTGAATATTTGACACCTGGTTTTTCTGGGGGTAATCACGATGTGAATAAAGGTGATTTATCTCCATATGGACTGAATAACATTGCAAGAACAATTCCCAATTCCAAGTACCTGAAGGCAGCACAACAACTACTTGATGAAGTTGTCAATGTTCGAAAAGCGATAAAGCAACCTGATAAAGAGAAAAACCAGACCACAAGTGAACATGGACTGAACAGTGCAAAGGATGGTGATAGTGGATCAAAGAATGGTGCTTCAAACCTTCAAGAATCCACCAACTCGCCAAGTGAGCTTTCACATGCTGAAAGACAAGAATTACAGAACAAGTTGACAAAGCTTTTATCCATGCTAGACGAGGTAACACCATACATTATTGTTTCCCTGAGCCTCGTCCTGAAGAATCATTTTCTTTCTTCTCCTTGTCCAGTACCTTGATTAATCACTATAATTTTTTTTGGTTAAATTCTTGTTTTCATTTTTCTCTGAAACCATCTATCTACCTATGCCAACTTGTTCCATGATACTGTTAGCAGAGATACAAGTCCTTTGAACAGTTTCATTTTGTTAATTCGATGAGTGCAGACTTTTTCTATTTTTCTGTGTTTTGGAGGCAATGTACTGATTCAAATGAAAGAACTTGAGGATCCTGTTTGGCTATATGACCTGTTATTTGCTAATGTCTAGAAGAGATACTACTAGTAACTGAAGCAATGATTCTGCAGATGTCTTTGAGATTCTTAAGAATGATAGTACAGTAACACTCTGGTTTGATAGTTACGAGCTTTCACACTGGGACAATCTTTGCTTTGATAATTATGGGTTCCAGCCAGAGGTGTAAATGAATGTCATTGTTCATGCTACAGTATAATCCTCAAGGTGTCCCACGGGCAGTTTTAGGAAGATCATGGTGTTACAACTTTTGCATTTTACTCTTGCGGATACTCACATTATGTAGAATTGGTAAGGAGCTTTTACTGAGCTTCATAACAGAAGTTTCTGGAGAGCCTTGGGCATTAATTCTCTTATGGTGGCGATTGTTTTTCATAATATTTAATAGCATCACAATTCAGTCTGCCTTAAAGTGTTGTGTCTGACTTAAAAGTTTCCTCATCTTCCAAGAACATTTGGGATTGATGCATGTGTTCTAAGACTGCTATTCTTAAGATTTTAGTTAACATTCAAAAGAACCATATTTGGTAGAGATCCCAACCTTCTATGCTGTGCCTTTTGGCACTGTATATAATCATAGTAACGCCATAAAAAAGTTGTGGAGATATCAAGCTTCAATGTAGTTTTATAGACTACCTCACCATGTCTTTTTGTATGTGTTTTGTTGTGTGATAGAAGAGGTTATATCGTTTTTAGGGCCAGTTCTCGGTGCAATGGTAAAAGTCTTGGACTTGCTACCACAAGGCTGCAAGTTCCAGCACTGGGATCAGTTTCACATGCATGTAAATGATTTCATTGTCAGTCTATCTGATTATTGTACAAACCTTGCTTGTGATTATATTCATACTATTGCTCCAACTTCCTTTTCTATGAGGTCTGATGATGATTATTCTGTTGTCACAGGTTGATAGACGATACAAACAGTATTATCATCAGATGCAAATTGTGGTGTCCTCATTTGATGTGATATCAGGATGTGGAGCAGCTAAACCATACACAGCGCTTGCCCTCCAGACTATTTCCCGTCACTTTCGGTGCTTGCGTGATGCAATAACTGGCCAAATTCATGCAACCCGTAAAAGCCTCGGGGAACAAGAAACTTCAGAAAACAGTAAAGGAGTTGGAATTACACGACTCCGGTATGTGGACCAGCACCTTAGACAACAGAGGGCTCTCCATCAACTTGGCATGATGCAACAGCATGCGTGGAGGCCACAAAGGGGTCTGCCTGAAAGCTCTGTTTCAATTCTTCGTGCTTGGCTGTTTGAGCATTTTCTCCACCCGTAAATCCACTAACTATACTCTTTTCTCTTCTTTTCATGGTTTCATACTTTTTTCTGTTCTTTTGGAAAACATTACCACTTCAACCATAGTTAATTGTCTTTTTATTGCTCACCAGTTATCCAAAGGATTCTGATAAGATCATGCTGGCAAGGCAGACAGGCTTGACTAGAAGTCAGGTAAAAACTAACTAAAGCTTGTTTTTCATCTAGAGATTAGTCTTCAGTCAGACTTGAAGGTCTTTATCATAAGAGAGCTGGCATACACAAGTCTCTCTAAAAAAACAAACAAGAGTCAAAATAGAACACCTCCTTTTGGCAGCGTTTTGGGTCTAGCAATTTAAATGTTGCCGAAACCTAAAGGCTATGGATGTGGAAAATGGGGAGATGTTGAGAGAGAGTGGGCCTTGTTAAGTATGGTGAAGGTTAACTAAGTGAAAAACAGCATATACTCTC
The DNA here is from genome assembly GCA_015708895.1 of Populus ilicifolia. Taxonomy (NCBI): domain Eukaryota; kingdom Viridiplantae; phylum Streptophyta; class Magnoliopsida; order Malpighiales; family Salicaceae; genus Populus; species Populus ilicifolia. The sequence continues at coordinate 513,106 of SRLM01000356.1, forward strand.
ATTTTGTTGGATTCAAAAGTAACTAGACTGTTTGCTGACATCTTCTTCTAAAGATATAGACCAATTTTGCATATATAATGGGACTTCAAGAAATAGACTGGTGGGGAGGATTTTGAGTTGCCAACAAAATCATTGGGGGAACCAGTGCTCTCTATACCTATCTTTCCAATATGAGCTATATCTCTCAATTGGTTGTTAATTACTGAAACTGTTATTGAGTTGTTGAATATAATAACACTTCTATTCAAAACCTCTTGCTGGTCAACTTGCCTTTGATCAATATGTGACACCTGTTTCTTGACACTTCATTTGCCTTGCTCAGGTATCAAACTGGTTCATTAATGCACGAGTTCGTCTCTGGAAGCCCATGGTTGAAGAGATGTACAAAGAAGAGCTTGGTGATGCAGAGATGGACTCTAATTCTTCTTCTGAAAATGCAGCCAAAGGAACAAAAGGTGATGCGGGAACCTCTGAAGACAGAGGGGAAGAATTCCAACAAAGTGCTAGTTCCATAGCCACTGAAAGATGCAGTGCAGGACAGTTGATGGATTCCAAATCTGACCATGTTCCTGATATGGAAATGGCAGGATCAACTACAAGAAGCAACTTCCAAAATGGCATGCGTGGTGAGGCTTTTACTGAGTATGGCTTGCTAAAGCTGAGGGAGGACCAAAGGCCTAGTATGGATGACTGTGGTCTCTTCTCTGATGCTATGGCACACTCCGAGGGGGGTGGTGATAGGTTTATGGCGGCTGCTGCCGCTGCGTACCAAATGTCTGAGGTGGGAAGGTTCGGAAATGGAAGTGGGGTGTCTCTTACATTAGGTTTGCAGCACTGTGAAGGTGGCAACCTTCCAATGTCAGGCACGACTCATCATGGTTTTGTTTCCATGAGAGGTGATGATGATATCTACAATGCAGCATCTTCAGTAGGGGCTGGGGCCCCAGATTTTGAGTGCTTAAATCCTGGGAACAGGCAGCACAGGTTCAGTTCCTCCCACGTATTTCATGATTTCGTAGCTTGAAATAAATGGTTGAGGATTTACATGGGGTCAACATATCACTTTGAAACAGTAGCAGCCAGACTTTGTTCCAGTAGGGGCATTCATCGCACTTTCATATGGTGAAAGGGAAGGTTGTGTATAACAGAGCTGTTGTAGCATATCAAAAGAATTGATTGGCAGGTTAGCATATTGTAAAGATGCTTAATTTTTTTTTTGTCTCATATGTGGAAGGAAAATGTATAATTAGTGGCAAATTTGGTTTTGGAAAAGGAAGTCCTGGTTTGAAATAAAGAGTTAGGAAATGGCTGGTTGTTCTGAATTTGGTAACGAACTACAACTATTAATACAATTCTGAGATTGTTCCATGGTTTGGAAACATCTTTAAACTATCAGGTATGCCCCCGCAAACAAAGCTGACAAAGGAAATTCCTGCATTTCCTCGGTGCCGTTGCGAGTGCAATATATTCATAAAGCAACAAATTCATCACCTGGCCTTGTGAAAATCCAGAATATTCTGTACTTTTTTCTCTTCAAAATAGGTGTTCCCATAAACTTGTTTGGTATAGCAACAGCAAAGAGAAAGTAACTAGCCGCGGCACTACAGGTTTCAGTGAGCAAAATATACGAGTTAAAGATCCTGGCTCTACCGCGCTGTTTTACAGCTTCTTGGAACAAAATAAGACTCGCCAGAATCAGTCAGAAAAATAATTTCCACTTCGGACATCAAGTTCCTTTACTAGTGAGTTCAATTACCAGTCCTCTTTCGAGGAAACTAAGGTGCCACCTTTCAAGGAAATTAATGAGCATAGAAGGCAGATCATTCTGAGCCACGGTGACTTGATGGTAATCAAATCTACTGCGTCTTCCACCAACTCACCATGTTTCCCACTCTCCCCGTCAGTTTCCTAGGTAGAATGAGGATTGGTAATTGAACTTTCAAGGAACTTGAATGTGTGAGATGGAAAGTGAGCTGTTACATCTATACCAGTGGTTTTTGCGTCCTTCGCCAAGAACTTACATGAAATTATTATTGCATGCATCAACAGTGGTACAAAATAAAGTGTGATAATATGATGAATCTTGGTGAAGAGAATATAAATACACTGACCTTTTGCACAAAACCTTCAAATCTTACCTGAGCCCTGGAATCTCAAAGAACACATCGTCACACTCATTCGCATCAACAGTCTTTGCTTCAAACTCTTGATCTCCACAATAGTCATTCCACTCAAACCACAATTACGAAATCAACTCCTTTTTGCGGCATGATAAGTAGTCTATCTGAAGTTACCAATCTATACGCATAAACTTTCTTCTCCCGACCTCGCCGGAATGCACGCCCTATTGTCTGACGGGTTACTGATGGGAGGGGATGAACATCTAATATTATAATTCGTGATGCTCCAAGCAAGGAGATCCCTTCTCCGCATGCTTTGATTGATCCAAAGAAGACCTTGGCATCTGGGGAACCATTAAAGCGCTCCATGCACCTCTCCCTGTTTTAGTTGGCATCTAGAAGCCTGATAACTGTCAAATCATAATCATTGGAGGCAAAACTAATACGAAATGGATCTAGAAGAAAATTTCATACCTTAAAATATTGAAACTCAAGTATGGTATAAATGCTCCTCTGAATAATTCCACAAATGCGACAAACATCACCATTATCATCCTTCATGACAAAGGAATGATCACATTCCTGACTATCCTTCCTTGTTCACGTGTTCATTGGTAGAGGGATTTGCAGCAAAATCCTATCGAAAGAAGAATCTTTTAAATTAAATTACAGCAGGAGGCAATCTGAGACAGTTGAAAAACTTGATCCAGTATGACCAATGATTCTGACATACAAAATGTGAATTTCCAAATCCACTGCAAAGATGTAAAACCTTTTATGCAGCAATATGCAAGTGCTACCTCAAACACTGCATGGAAGACGAGCAGTACCGCCAATGCTGAATATTTGCCTTCTTCAATTCACAAATGCTTCTGGAATTACAGTTGTCATAACATAATTTTTGACATCATAAAAAAAAAGGAACAAAAATTAAGGTTTGGATCAAGATAATATAAATGGGAAGCTTAGAGGGGTCAATCATGTTGGATTAATGACTTTAAAAGTTAATTTTGAAAGAAATTGAAAGAATTAAATGGTATGGAGTTTCAATTAAACTTTGATTGGGTTTAATTAATGATATCAGGAGTTTGATTGAAGAATGGATAAATTTGAGGACTAAATTAGACTTATAATTAGTTTAATTAATGAAATTAGGGTATAATTGAATAAATATTAAATTTCTGAGTTAATTAAAGACAAAATTACAAGTGATTAAGGTTCGGGGATCATTTTGTAAAAGATACTTAAATTCTATCTAGGAGCCCGATTAAAAAATGTTGAAACTTAAAAGACCAATTTGAGAGATTACTATTTCCAGTCAGAAACGATGTTGTTTTGTCATTTCTGTTTCCTTTTAAAAATAGAGAAAGCTTCCTATAACCAAGTAATAATGCATCACACTACAATGCACACAACCCCACCCCTAGCTTTTTAGTTCGTGCTTGTGTCTCTCGCCGCAAGAGCAAGCCATTGATGCGTGAAGGAAACTACCACCAACAGTCTGACAATGACAAGACTATTGGTGTTCCAATCCAATCAAAACATGGAGTCTTAAACCCTATCCTTATTAAAATCGCTGCCTTGGAAAGATAACGTTCAAGCCAAGTCTCAGTGAAACACCGACACATCCCCTATAAATACATAACTTTGGGGACGAAAATGAGGGGGGAGAAAATAGAGAGGAATCGATTAATAAACAAACAAAAGCAAAGGGAGAGGAGACTGAATAGAAAAAGAAAAAAAAGAGAAGTCAATAGGAGGAGGAGGAAGAGAGAATTCTCTAGGAGTGCTAGAACTGTTATTGTCGCCTTTGTCTTTATCATCACTAGGTAAGGTCTTCTCTTTTCTCTTTATTTCTATATATTTCATTATAAAAGAAGAAAACAGAACGAATGTAATTAAATTACCTTTTTCCTCTGTAGCACATACATGGTTTGCGAAGGTAATTAAATTACCTTTGCCCTATGTAGCACATATATGGTTTAAACCATGTATAACTGCTGCCTAGCTGGGTCACTAACTTGGGTAAGTGATCGAGCTGACCCGACTAAGTCCAACCTAGCCTATACGGGTTGGGCTAGATTTAGCCCTAAAAAAAAAGTGAACTAGGTCTACGCTTTAAGCCCAGCCAATTCAAATTATGTTTGTTAAGGTAAGCCCAGCCAATTTAAATTATGTTTGTTAAGGTTGTGTTTGATAAAGTACACTTTTATAACTTGACCATAATTTTTATGCCCATTCTAGTTTGATGTTTAGCCAAACAAGCCCCTTTTTGATATCAGGAAATTTTAAAAATATTTGGGGGTCTTTGTTGATTTATTTATAGGCCCCTTGCACTTTATTTTATTTCGTTCTTTATGCTTGTATTTTTCCAGTTACGTGCTCAATATGTGGATTACTACTATTAAATGCAAATATGTCATAAGGTTTTTATATTTTCATATAAAAAGGGTCAATAAAAATAAAGGATAAACAAGAAAAATGGCATAAAAGAGTCAGGAGTATTGTATTTTTTTTGGATTTGCACGATGTTAACTAATGCCAAAGTTAGAAATATTCGTAGGAATTGTTCACTAGTGCTAAAGTTTGGAATACGAAAGGAAGGGTAGAAAAGGAAAACAAAAACAAATTCTTAGCAATTTAAGATAAAACCAGTAATGCATTCTGTCTCAGGTAGGACGCTTAAGGGGTGGTAACATCTTTTCTTTTACGTAACCATCTTATACTATAAAATCTCTATTGACCAGTTTAGGGTTTCTAGTGACCATAATACTAAGTAACGTTTTCTTGAATAAGACTTTTTTCTTTAAAAGAACAAGATGCCAAATGTCTGTTCTGTTTCCACTCAAAATTAACTGCTAAGTGGTCGTTGCGATGCCCGAGTGTGACAACAATCAAGAATATAAATTATAGGTGTTATTTTGCAAGGTACAAAATGCTAGGATACAGAGCTATATAGCACACTATTACAAGCTTTCAACTTGAAAGAAGCCTTTTATCTATCACTTCAACCAGAGATACCCATTCAACCACCAGTCTCATCACAAACAGTCACGACCCTTCTTCATTACCAGTAAGATCAATTGACTAGTTTAGCATCCATCATAGCAGATCAGATGCTGGAAAATCCATAACATTTAGATTTGACTGTCTTCTTTATTGTTTTTACTTCATAATTAGTTTTTAGTTATAACTAGACAGTTAGCCTGTGTTATGCAGTAGGTCTGTTTAAATTTTCTCAAGGCAAAAAAAATAATATTCAAATGATGATAACATGAAACAAAAATAGTTAAATTTATCAAAGCATGACTCATGATATATGATTGAAACAACATACAAAAAGAAAATAAAAAAGAAATCATAAAGTTCAAAACTTAATAATGTAATGTTAAAGATGAAAAAAAAAGTCTAAAAATATAATGTCAAAGAAGCAAACCCAAGTCAACTTGACCTCACTTTATAAATTCACAACCCATAATATGAGATGGGAATTTAAAAAAATAAAATAAAAGAAGCACCTAGCAAACAAAAGAAAGTTCAACAAAAAAAAACTTTATAAAAACCTCAAGCTAACTAGGGTAACTTTACCAACCCATCATCATAATAACAAAAACAAATGACAAAGTTTAAAGGCAAATTATTCCATGTAAAACAATGAAATAAAAAAAAGCCATATAAAAAAATTAAGGAAAAAAAAGACTTTCAAAAGAAATACTTGTGATTAGTACTTAAAAGTGTATTTTTTTATTAAGGTTTTATGTCATCATTTTGCACTTAAAGTATTAATAACTCCTTAACTAAAACATGTTTTATAATAATATGTCTAATAATATAAGATACCTTTAATTTATGGTAAATGTTCATTTTAAATGCAGGCCTATAACATAAATGAAAGGATTGATTGATGAATTTAAGAACTGAAATTGGGAAATAGATGGCCAAACTTAAAAAAGAGATGCTGGTGTAATCTAAACCAGAATACTGTTCGGTAATTGGGTCATATCTAGAGCTGTAGATCTCAGATTTAAATCTACTTTATATGGATAGAAAGGTAAGACATAGACTTACAACTTTTATATGGAACCCAAACTTAAAAAAGTTATTTTCAAGTCCAAATTATAGCAACAATAAAGAAGTCTGAATCTGTCTTTCAGCCTGAGTACTGTTCAATGGTTGGCCCATATATAGAGTTCTAGAAGTCTAAATGACCTGAATTTTTTACACAAAAAAGCTGAGATAATTTTCTATAACTTTTATATTTTTAAGTGATTTCAATTTTGACGTTATCAATGATATTTTGGATAGACAAGAGAAGATAAGGATTGTCACTAAGTCAAGAATTGGTTATCCACTCATTAATTAGTCATCAAATTAATAGTTTTCAATTTTAGCTTATAAAAGGAGGCATTTTCCATGCATTTGGACATCTTCGTTTCCAGATCAAGATCATACTCTTGCTTTCTCTCTTTGTATTTTTTGTAATGTTTATGCTTTGCTTGCATTAGTATCAAGTTTATGCCTTTCATTTACTTAGTTAACTTTTATCTTATTTATGTTTTTTTTCTTTCTTTCATTATATTCAGTTAAGTTTATTATGTTAAGGTGAAAAGGTTACACTAATGGTGTAAGAATAAGTATAATGTAAACTTAATATGAACTTTAATGCTTGATACTAACATGTTTTGTATTTGTTATCTTGTTCACTCTTTAATACTTTGCTTATTAAATGAATAATCTAGATTTATGTTGTATAACACTTGGTACAACAAATTCTTGGCACTTTCATAGCTCATACTCTATGGTATAACTGACACCTGAGTTATGAAAGAAACTTGATTTGTGTTAACATAAGTTATAATCATGAATACCTGATGAAATTTACAAGTATTAGCATTAATCGAATAAGATGACTAATGTAATCATATTAACAATTTTGTAACTTGATTGAAACCTTTTTTGTATGTGGTTTCCAATTGAATAGTAATAGTTTATACTATACTTGTTTGACATACCATTAATGGAACCTCTAACCTTAACATTTATTATTATTATTATTTAATCCTACATTAATATTCCATTTCAAAGTTCTCATCATCATCTTTTTCTTCTCCTTCTTTTTCTTTACTACCACTATTGTTGTTGTTATTGTATTATTGTTATCTATAATTTATAGAATTAACCTCCCTGTGGTTCGATCCTGGTCTTGCCAAGTTATTTATTACTTCGATACTCCTGCATTTAAGAGAAGATATCAATTATTTAGTCATGTCAACTTGGCAAAAATTGCCAAAGTTAAATGAAAAAAACCTAATATGAAAATGTAAGCTAACCCGGGTTAACTTTACAACCACGTATTCACAATAACCCATCACACGTTCATTTGTTTTTAAATAATATTTAATAAAACACACTCAATGGTAAATAATTCAATGATAAAGGATAAAATATATAAAAACATAATTAAAAAAATAAGTTAACTTGGGTTAATTCAACTAACTTTCAATCTCAGATATAAGGTAGGGATAACTTAACAAAAAAAAGTAGAACAAATCAAGAAGCTCAAGACCTAACAATTCAATGTCAAATAATAAAAATAAAATAAAATAAACCCTAAAAAAGATTGAACTTAAATTAGGTTCACTGTTGAAACTAGTGGTTATGTGACTAAGATTACCCTGTAAAGGACAAATGTGAAAAAACTATAAAGAAAAAGTTCGCACCATAAAAATATAAAATAAATAAAATTTAAACAATAAGGACTAATCAATGTGTCGCGGGTTACGTGCAACAACATTATCTTGCAACACGTAGGCTTTTGTCGTGCCTCCATGATGAGGAGTGGTGTGTTGGGAAAATATTTTTTAGATTTAATTATAAAATTATGATTCATATTTAGGAGTCGCCACCTAGTATTATGATCATTAGAAATCTATGGTTTGCGAGAGTCTGAGTATAAGACTAGTTGTGTAAGGAGAAGACGCATTGCCCCCAATACACCTTACCTAAGGTAAGTTATGTCATTGTTTGATTATTTTTTTTTAAGTCAAGTTTTTATTTATTGGTTTTTTGTAAGGTTTAAGGCAAATCTCTCTTTATCAGAAATTCTTTATATTATTGAGTTAAATCCTAAACATTCTAAAGTCTGAATTTTAATATCACATTTATTTACATCTTGTATCTTTAATATATAAGGGTGTACTTTATAGTGTAATTTTACACTCTACAAATATTAAAGTTTATATTTAGACCCTAAAAAAAGATTGAAAAAATATTTTTGATATTTTTGCCAAACCTTAATGGATGATCATAAACTGTTTATAATATCTATTTTTAAAAATTTTTAAAACATGAGAAAGATGCAATTTTTTAATGAAAATATGCTTGGAAAAATTTTAGGATTTGACAATATGCATGAAAATAATTTTTCTTAAAAGGAAAAATGAATTTAAAGGTTTTTAAGATTTTTTAAAAAAATGTTTTGAGATTTTTGAAATATTTTAGAGAAAATTAGGTATTTTAATATCAAATTTATCTTTTATAGTGCAAATATACAACAAGATATTATGCAAAATTGGTAGAAAAATATTTGAAAAAATTATAATTTTTTAAAATTATTTTTGAATATATATATATATATATTAATTCATGTCTCGTCTTGCCTACTGTTCAAGTAGTGAACAGGGAAGAAGAAGAAGGAGAAAAAAAGGGAAGAAAGAGGGCTCTCCTGGCTAAAGGGTCATGATTGTCATCATTGTTCTAGTTGAGGACGGTGGAAGAGGTCATGCTTGCAATAGTGGTGGTCGGTGTTGGTCATAACAGGAATAAGAAACATCTTGCAGAAGAGAGAAAGACGTTCACAGTGGCTTATTATAAATGCAATGATGGTTGACCGGTGGTCTTGGCAACGCATGGTGGTGCTATTTGCTTAAAATGGAGTTGGAGAAAGAAATGGTGACGATGTTGGTTTCCTGTGGCGAAGAAAAAAAAAAGAAAGAGAAGAAGAAAATTTACAATGGAGAAAGGGAGGATTTTATGGTGGCTGCCCCTATCGTTGATGAGGATTTGGATTCATAGGGAGGCTAAATAGCCATTTATTGGTGGAGGAGAAAGGTTTTTATGGGGTTTTTAATGGCTAAAGACACAATGAAGAGAGAAAGAAAAAAAATGTGCAAAAGATAAAAAAGCTAGTTTTTTAGCTGAACTTAGACAAGATTTTCTCCTTCTTCAAACCTTGAAATCCACCTCTATTTATAAGGAGTGGAAGAGGCAATCTTGTCAATATTGAAAAAAGTTTATAGCTTTTGATTAAGTTGCAAAAGATTTCAGTCGTTAGTTCAAAGTAGGTATCCTGAGCTGTCAAACTTGCAAGAAAAAGCTAACTGAGTTGGTCTTTTTAGACTGGCGTCGGCTCTAATGGGTCGTCATTCAGCTTGAACGGGCTATATAGGGTGTAGAGAAATTATATAGAATCATTTTTGTGCAAGATTTGTTAGATTTTATGAACATTAGATGTATTCAATACACTTGCAAAATAACCACTTTGAGTTGTCATTTCAGAGAAAATTAAAGAAGTTGAACAATACTAGAGTTTTATTTTTGGCAAAAGTTCATTTCAGTCATTGTTCTTTAAATTTGATTTAATTGCACCTCTAATTAATCCTATACTTTTGATTTAGTGTACTTTAGCCCCTCTCAAACTTGAATTAGAACTCCAAATTTACGCGCCTTTTGCACTGTGATCCTTAGTCTTGGTTTATGCAATTTAACCTCTACTTGATCTCAAAACTTTTAATTTTCTTGCAATTTGGCCCTGAATTTCAATCAATTAACTTGGTAAAAATTAAATTTGATCTTTTAAAATTCTAATATTCTCAATTAAATCTAAATTAGGCTCTCGAACTTAATTTTTCACCAATTAAGCCCCAAATAAAATTAATTTGACATATTTAAAGTATAATTAAGTCTTTACACTTAATTATATCCTTTAATTGGACCCAAATTAATTCTTAAATGTAATTAAAATTTAATTTTAGGCCATGATAAAATCAAATTGGCCTAATAAAAAATTAATTATGTCTTTGAACTTAATTTTTATGCAACTTCATCCAATAATTATTTAATTTGACCTTCAATTTGTATTTTTGTTTAGCATAATGGGGTACAATTAGACCTTGAATTTTCTTTGAAATTACAACTTAATTCTCTAGCTTACTTTCTCCATGTTGCTAACCTTTATTTTCTTTTTCTTTTTTTTTTAATTTTTTATTTGAAAAAAATATGATTTTTGAGGAATAACCTAGAATCAGGTTATATAACACAATGCACAAAAATAATTAAAAGAAACTAATTAGAGATTAAATTGAAAAACAAAATAAATAAAGAAAATGATAAAAAAAAAGGGCAATAGAGAATTAAAGACCAAAATTGGAAACAAAACAAAATTAAACCAAACTCCTAAGGATATCATAATAATAATAATAATAATAATAATAATAATAATAATAATAATAATAATAATAATAATAATAATAAGGTTAAAAAATAACAATCAAAATAATAAGGATTAGATGGGATAAAAAAAATCTTATTAAATTAAATGATTAGGAAAAATATTAAAAACAAAACAAACTTAAAGAAACATCTATTTTATCCGTATAAATAAAGTTAATTTATATAAAACACCAAAAAAAACTTGGAAGATGAAATTACGCTTGGTAGACATGTTCAAAATATAACACAGTTAGAATAATGAGCCACCATCTTAATATGTTTTAATTTTAGTATTTAGAAAGTGTTGTTATCCCACGTGTATTAAATTTAAGACCTCCTAACATCTCAATATATATTTTCTTTTAATTTAGTAAAAGAATTATCTAACTCGTGGTGTAAAGCTTATTTTTTTTCTAAACTTAAGAAAAATATTAAGAACAAATATGAAGATGGTGGCATGTTGGATGATATATTTTAAAAAGTTAGGGCAACAAATTTAATTTAATTTAATATAATTTAAAAAAGGCATAAATTTAACACAATCAATGAATTTAAAAATTCAAGATAGCTTGGGTTTTTTTCAAAATTAGTAAAATATAATGAAGTATAATTCCCAAAAAAAAACTAAAAGATTAAAAAAAAAGGCAAATCTTCAAAATCTAGTTTAATCACTACATTTTAGGTGAGCGAAAATTATCCTAAACACCAAAAAAATTCAGATGATGCTAGTATTTTTATATAACTCAAAGAAAATTTGAGACTCGAGTCATCAAGTTAACTAAGTTGAACAATTTTAAATAACTTAAATCGAACTTCAAATGTAAGGAATAAATACATGCTAATATGATAGAAATATATATATATATATATATATATATATATAATTCATTCATTCATTACAAAATGATCTCTAATAAAATAAAACGAAAACTAATTTACTGCTCTACACGATATAAGGATATATAAGGATATACTTGAAAATTAATGTAATATGATAATTCTATTAAACAGATGAAATAAAATATCAATAAATTATTTTTTTTTTGAAAATTTGCCTATAAGATCATTAAATTAATTTATCCATCTAATATTTTATCTCAATCAAATTTTTTATATAATACTTAATAAAAAAAAATCCAACACAATTTTTTTAAATAAAAAAGAATGATCCTTAACATTTTACATTAACCAAAAATATAATGCTGGTTAATCCAAGCATTAATTAATTCTACTAATAGATGGTTTGTTTGTTTCTTTTGTATTCAACATGCACTAATTTTATCAATCTAAAAAATTAGTTCAAAGATTCATCCGTGCATCAGGACACTAATCCCATTAATTGGGGAATTAATTCTTCATCATGCTCATTTATCGGAGCACTAATTCTATTAAGTTAAGAATTAGTTTAATGATTTTTTCATCCATGAAGGCATTAATCCAGGAAATTAATTCATCAACACCATCATTCACTAGTGCACTAATTCCATTAGTCTAGGAATTAGTTTAATGATTTGTCCATTCATCAAGGCACTAATTCTATTAATCTAGGAATTAGTTCATCATATCACATATTTTATTTTCTCAAGTAAACAATATAACAATTACTAATTTATCACCCATAATTAATCAAATAAAACACATATTAATCAATAATAAATTATGACACCACTTAATTACTTAAAGACTGAGTTCGTGCTAAAGTTCTTTATTGCGATATCGACCTAGCAACCTCTCCTAGATCGACAAGTATATCACATCATTTCATTTCACACACACACATATAGATATATAGTCAAGTTTATTGATTTATATCAAACTTTAACTAATATCATTATTCTACTTTCTATATTAACATAATCAATAAATAAAATCCTTTCATTTGCTAAAAAATTAGATTTAAAGAGAAACATGAAAAATTTCCTTCTTCCTTTGGTAAATTTGCTTCGTATTCTTCAAATTCTCATATTCTTACACAATTCATTTCATCATTCAATATATATATATATATATATATATATATATATTTCATCTTCTCTGTACAATCTCATCATCTTATCAAGTTTTTTAAATTTTATTATTTTATTATTATTATTTGGCTGAAAATTCTTTTTTCAAGAACACCTAAAACTTTGCTTCAATAACCATAATTTCTTACTTTCTCTACTCACTTCAACAATATTAACAGTATTTCATAATTAATTTCAACTCTCTAAAATTTATCAAAAATTCTAATTTTAATTTTAGAAAATTCAATCAATTTAAAGCATTAATTCTTTAAGAATCTTATTTAAAAGTGTTAGGGCACTTTACCAAGCATTAACCAAAGCTTTAACACTTTCAAATTGAGGGATTTTTCCTAGCTCTGATTTCTCTCTTCTCTTAGCCAAATGCTTCCTCTTTTTTTTTTTTGAAAAAAATCAAGTTTTATTTTTTTTCTATATTCTTTTTCGTACACACACATATATAAATAACCTTTTTACAAATTCCTTCTATGTCATTAAATGTAGCTTTTATGATTTCCAGGGGAAATTTCTTAAATCCTTATGCTTGTTTATATCAAATTTTACTTGAGCTATTTTGATTTTCACTAAGTTACATACTAGTACTTTCAGTTTCGTGCAATTTACTTCCATTAAAATTTTATTTGTATTTATTTATTTATTTATTTACTACTATTATTATTATTATTTTAACACCTAAACAAAATATTTTATTTCAAATTCTCGAAGCTATCATCATTCTTATAATTTAATTTATCACTTTCCTTTATTTTTCATAATATTGACTTTCATTATTATCAAGGATATTACTCGGGAGTTTACATGTCATTTTGAGTAGGTCATGGATATATGATTTAGACATCATAATTTCTCGTCAATCAAATTCATGTTCTTTTTTTAAAAGATAGAAAGATCAAATTCGTTGAATTACCACAATACCTAGCTATAAGAACAAGAAAAGGGATATGAACTAACAAGGACTTAATACAATGACTTTAGATTAGTTTGAGGATGAGGTTAAGGAATAACTTATTATGTCTGGTTTAGTTGTAAAATAAATTTCAAGAAACTTTTTAGTGAAATAACCTAAAAAGGTAAATATGGTTGATATAATAGGTCTAAAAGAGTTTAAAAAATCAAGGTTATGTCTTGTTTAGTTGTGTCTCATAATATGGTTAACAACTTTTTAGTTATAAAAGAATTGGTTATGTCTCATTTAGTTTTAGAAGCTTTTGAAGATTCTCTAGTAATGTTGCTGGAAGAGGTAAGTACAATATCGAGATAGTTTCAAAATAATTTTCATTATGAATTGCCTAATTTCTTGACCTTTATACTTGATACCCTACTTGTCATAGATTTTAAGTAGCTTTCCAAGCTTCCTGATTCTTTACCCATAATGCTTGACATCCAATACATTATAGGTTTAAAGCAACATGTTGAGCTCTCTAGTCTCTTGCCCATAACATATAATGAGAAAAATAAAGATAATCCTAATTTACTAGATTATGTCTAAACTTTATTATTAAGACTTTAAATAGTGTTTATTCCATTTCACGCCATCAATAATATAATGTTCATAATTACAAACTTGTCAAGCTTGTAAATGTTTTTCCTATATCTCCTCACTCTAAAATGTTTAATTTAATCAAGTGTTTTTTTTATGTAAAGTTTATAATTTACATGTTGATGTCATAAATTAATTCAAGCAAGTAATGATTAATAGAAATTTCAAGCTAATTTACATAAGAATCATGACTTGCTTAATGTTGAAGATTATTTTATGATACATATTAGACCTGAACAATATTATGTGAAAACAAGTCATAGATGATCAATAATATTTGGAGATTATTAATGATGAGATTACAAACAAATTCAAGTAATAATTAATATAAATTTTGAGCTAATTTACATAAGTGTCATGATGTGCTTAATATAAGAGATTATTTTATTACAAATTAGACCTAAATGATATCATTTGAAAACCAACCATAAATTGCAAGTGATAGCATTAGATTATTTAAAATGTTGCAAATGATTGAATCAAATAGTTAAGTTATTAAATTATCGCAAAACTTTGATGTTATCTATACTTTTGACATAAAAGATCTCGTTATATATAAAACACAACAGTTTATCCCTGGTGATCCTCCTTTTGAAATCTTTGCTCTATTATCCTTATTTTTTGCACAAAAAAAACACTTTAATGCTACTACTTTGAATGCAAATATTTTTACCAACGATGTTGAACTTCAATGAATCCTAGTATATAAGCTAGACAATCAGATTCATACTATACTTGAATTATAAAAAAAAAACATTACAGTAATTTGATCTTTATTTTGAGAGTGTTATTACACTCATCTTGAATTATGTTTGACATGATCAAGTTCTTCCAAGCCTAAAAAATTGATGAAATTGATGAAGATATCAGACCCGGGTCATGGTTTACATGTTTGTATGATCTATGAGAACAAGGGATAACTCAACCCTTGTTTATTGGATTTAATTTAGGTTTGTTTATTAGATTTAATTTAGTTATTATTAGATATTTTATTCAATAGCTCAATTGTTTGTCTAATAGTTATATAGTGATTTTTTTTCTCTAAATATTAGTAAGTTTTGTTGAATCGAATAAAATTTAAAAGTTGCAAACTTTGACAACCCTCATTCTTCTCTTCTTCAGCCCCCTTTATCTTTTTTTTGGCTTCCTCTTCTTAGCCTTTCTTTTTTCTTTCTTCTCTGGCTTCAAATCTCTTCTACCCCGCATCTCTCCTCTCCTTCGGGCAGAATTCTCCTTCTTTCGTGTACTTCAGAATACCCTCCTGTCACCAATATGAAGTTATGAAGAAACATTAAGTAAGCAATGGGAATTGCAGACAAAATTAAAGCAATTGAACAGTCCAGACACTACTGAAAGCACTTTGTTCTGCTCATTCTGATCGTTAAAAACCAAAAGCAGAGCATAAATTTACCGCTTTCAGGTCTCTTTCAGTAATTGCTGAACAAGTTCAAGTTATCCTTATCCCGTAGTCTTTGGAATTGACACTAGCAAGTCTAAACTCTCAATCACGCTGGAAGTTTAAAAAAAACCATGAATTGTTAGCAACAAAAGAAAGGTTCGATCTTCTTCCTCTTTTTCTGTTTTTCTTTTTTTTTTTCCTGTTCTTGGAGGGGGAAAAAAGATTTCTTGAAGTTTCTCTGATTTGAGAAATTAGAAAAAGTTAGAAGGTTCTTGTTTTTTTCCATTGCAATAAACCTTTTATCCTCTGAGAAAAAAAGCAACAGCAAACCCACCTCCAATTTTTTTAACAAAAGAAGCTGCAGATAAGAATTGAAGAGCAGGAGCCATGGGTGCGGTGCACATGATTAATTTACATCACCGTGACCATGTTTGTCATACATGTAGCATGAAAAGACGCAAAAGAAACGAAAGGGCTCGTCTTTTCTCCCCATTTCTGGCATAAAAATGTCTCGAGTGTTCATCGGATCTGAAAAATTACTTCGACGCAAAATTGCAGAAATTCAAATATTCCTTTTCAGTTAGGATGGCGGAAATAAAACTATTTCTTGAAAAAAACATGATTCCCCATTAATTGCAGGTAACATTTAGCCATTAAGAACAACAAAACCCATCTCCATTTTTTCAAGCATAAGAAGCCACAAAGATTAAAAGAGGGATCTTTAGCATTAATCAAGGGTACATGAGAAACACCATCGACCATGGTCATAAACTTAAAGAAACTATACAGAAATGCATTGTTGTAAGCACACAGTGGCGAGCCACATTGGAACACAAGGTCGCCATGTCCTTTAATATGTTTTATATTAAAATATTAATATAATAATTTAATGAATAATTAATATAAAGAAGTTGTTATTGCAGCTCATTTCATTTTCTTTATTGCAGCTTATTTTCTTTTCTTCCTTTTCCTTACTCTAACTATGCAAATTTCTCTTTTACTCTCTCTCTCTCTCTCTCTCTCTCCCCCTCCCATATATATGTCCAGCTGTTCCTTGGCTCTCTTCAATATATAAATTTTTCTTCAAGTAAAGATAAGTAATTATTTCTTTTTCTTTTTTCTTTATATTTAAATAAATTTTCTTTATCTTTTTTATTTGTTTTATTGTTTAATTTTACTTTTATTTTTTTTATAATTAGTCATTAAAAATATTAGAGTTTATAATAATTTAAAGGTTTTGATATCAATATACTCTAAATAAATATCTAAATCTATTAATTTAATTAATTAAATATTTTTTATTGTAAAAAATAAATTAATATTCATACAAAACAACCATTCTTAGCATCTCTTGCATTGATAGAATAGTTTATTAAATTTAATATTTTCACATAACTTTTTTATAAGTAAAATATAAAATATGTTTTTCAAGCATTTTTCTTTTTATACAGACACTATATATTGTTTCTTAATTAAATATCTAGGAATAATTAAGTATAATTTAATCATATGTATATAGATATGCAAGTTTTATAAAGTGGTTTTAAAATACAAAAATTCAAAAGGAACAATTATAATATAATTTTTTTTATTTTTAAATTAATTTTACTTGATATGAATTATTATTATATATATATATTAAATTGATATCTAATACATATCTACGTAACATAAGATAATATTTATTAATAATTTATTTTTTATTTAAAAAATTCTGACTCCGTGATTGCAAGCACATATCAGACTTGGAATCTGCAGGAACTGAGCTGCTAGCTTCAGTTTCGGTTTCCACTTTCATCCTTGACAAAACTTGGACGCAAAGAAACAGAAGGGTTTTGTAGAAAGGAAATAGCTTTGTTATGTTTGCTTTACAAAACCAAACAAAAGATTCACATAGCTCTCACTTGTTCCCTCTCTTTTCCTTACTGGACTTTCTTAAAAGTAAAAAGCACTGAGAGGGACTGAAGGGTCGTCGGAAGCGATTCCCTTTCACTCTCACATTTTCAATTTAGTGGTCTGCTTTTGATTGAAAAGGGCAGGGGTACTAGCTGGAGAGAGCTTGCTGATGATCATTGGTGCACGGGGTGAGAGGACAAGACTAGCCTGAACTAGAAGAAGAAAAAGATAGCAGACCCACAGCCAAGGAGGGAAATCAGCAAAAGGATCACAAACCTTTGCTATTCTTTTTGTCAAGATGATGTATATAAAGCTTAAATAGCAGTAGGAAATGATTCATAAGCTGTTCCCACTTTGGTATTTCTTTGTTATTTGTATTTTAAAAATATTTTAAAAAAATTTAAAATTCTTTTATTTTTTTAAATTAATATTTTTTTAATATTTTCAAATTATTTGATATGCTTATATCAAAAATAATTTTTTAAAAATAAAAATAAATTATTTTAATATATTTTTAAATAAAAAATATTTTAAAAATATAGAGTTTAGCCTATGAAACGTTGTGAATTTTAAGCAGGATTGGCTATCTTTTTTTAACATACTTTTTTAGAGAATATTTGGTAACATGTTGTAGCCATGTTTTTAAAAAAATTACTTTCAATTAATTATATACACACACACACTAAGTAAAATAAATCATACAGTGCTTCTGTACATCGGCTGACTATAAATGTCATTGGTGAGAGGACAAGACACAAAAGCCTAAAATCAGCAAGCCACCTAAAAAAACACAAAGAAAAAAAAAAAAAGAGCAAAGGCTAAGCAAGGCAAATCAGCAAAGGATCACAGACCTTGGCCACTCCTTTTGTCAAGTTTTGACGGTTTTCTAATGATGTTTAAGCTTAAATATGGTAGGTAATGCTTGAGCTAAAGTTAATCAAGTTCATAATTTAGTAGAGTTTAGAATATAATTTCGAATATGATGTTTTCTTTAATTTTGGTAACGCTCACTTGAACGGTTGCCTCTAGGCTAGGTGATCAAGAGAACCATGTTTCTGCTAAATGAGGTCAGGGAACATAAATCCACTACGAGGGGTGGGGGGGGTGAAAAAGAGGAACTCCGTGAAATTTCTGATGACAGCTCAAGAAAGGCTTAATCATATCGATTCCTGTGATCATTTGGTGGATGAACACATTGCTAAACCAGATGATTAAAGACCAAGAAATCTGTATTTGTCATCCTGTCTCGTCCCCACGGTTCCCTGTACAGTCATCAGTCACAAAGCTGATTAAGAGCGCAAAAACTTTGAATGCTACAAGCACAAAGACATGCATCCTATACCTTGCATCTATTTTTCAATCTTGCTTTCAACTTCTAATATATCTGTCTGCATTGCTTTAAGAACATGGACCAGGAAAGCATGTACAGTTTCTGAGTCAGAAGTAATAATTTATCTCCACCAACTCGAATGCTTCAACCCTATCATCGCCAGGTCCTACCTGCAATATATATAGGAAAAGTCTGAGGTGAAACAATGAAGATTTGCTTATGGAAAATTTACAGAGGTACCAATGTGCACTGACCTTTTATACAAAACCCTTACATCTTCCCTCACCAGCGGACTTTCCAAGAAGTGATCTCCACTGTCATCCAACTCAACAGTCCCCACCTCAAAATCCTGGTAACCACAGTATTCATTCCACTCAAACCACATTTTTGCGATTGCTTCCTTCCTGAAGCAAGTGTTATGATCTTCCTCTTCAGGTGAATCAGCAGCGACCAACCTATATGCATACACTTTCTTTGTTTGCCCAGGTCGGAATGCACGTCCTATAGCCTGGCGAGTTACTGAAGGATTAAGGTGAACATCTAAGATAATTATCCGAGATGCTCCCACCAGTGATATCCCTTCTCCACATGCCTTAATGGACCCAAAGAATATTTTAGCATTGGTGGAGTTGTTGAAACGCTCCATGGACCACTCCCGATGATCAGAACTTGACTCGCCAGAGATCACAAAGATTTCTTTTCCTAAAATCCAGCCCTTTTCTTTCATCACAAGTCTTTCTAAAAACTTCAACGGTGTGAGGTACTGGCTGAAAACCAGGAGCTTCTCCCCAGCTGACTCGCATAAGCTTAATATATTGAGAAAGAATTTTGCCTTGACTCCATCTCTCACATCTACTGTCTCTAGCAAGTTATCCATCATATCATCAGTTATGGCAGAGTTCTCGGAGGAGGAGTTCAACTTTGGGTGAAGATAAATAGCACTCCCAACAGTACTTCTCTTGAACTTCATTGCCAACTTCTTCAACTTTTTTACCTCGTGCTGCTGTCTGGAACTGAGGTTCAGCACCAAAGTGAAATCAACCAGCCCTGGAAGCTCATCCAAGAAATCTCCTTTATAATAATGAAGAACCTTGCTAGTCATCTCACGCAGATCTCGTATAACAGTCACCTTCCTTTTGAAATCTTGGTCTTTCTGTATGGTTTGCTCTACCAAGTCATAGAAAGCTGCATCTGCACCTGGTTTGAATTGCTTCCTTGCACATGGAATGTTTACTTTATTCAAGATGCGCTTGACAATAGCTCGGGAGGTATCCATCCTCAAGAACTTTGGACGAACAAGATTCAATACATTGAACACCTCCTTGACATGATTTTGGTAAAGGGTTCCAGACAGCACAACTTTACGAGGCGTCTGCACTTTGGCTAGAGATTGTAACACGTCTGTATTCTCATTCCTTGGAGTATGGCCTTCATCCAAAATTAGAATTGAAGGTCTTCTTAGCAATATCTCCTGGCAAGTAACTGACACTTGGTTCTTCCCATCATCACATACAATAGAGGAGAACTGTTTGTACCCCAAGAAAAGGATGCTCTTCTGCTCCACCCACTTTTTCAAGACCTCCAATTGTTGTTGCCTACTATCTGCTTTAACAGAGTAGAAATCATACAGCGGAAAATCCTCAATTTGCCATATCTGAAACTCCCTTTTCCACGTAGGCAATATTCCTTTTGGAAGCACCACTAGTGGTTTTGCATGTGGATATTTGGCTAGAAAACTTTGCATAAAACTGATTATCATAAATGTCTTACCGGATCCAGGAGCATGAGCAAGGATACACCCCCCTGGATTATCTGCCACCAAATTATTGCGAAGAAAATTGAAACCCTCTACTTGATGAGGTTTCATTTGCTTCATGTGCCTTGGATGAGCAGGGATGTCATTTACCATCAAATCTTCTTCAAACAAGTCAGCTCCAACCATCCCATTTGAATCTCTGTCCTTGGCATTCCGGGATTCAGAGATGTAAGTCCTTGTATTCCTTTTGACCTAAATTCAAGGAAAAATATATTAATGAAATTGAAAACAATTACATAAAAGGACAATTAGCTAGAAAACAAAAGACCACAGCAGCAGAAACTGCAGTAAATAATGTTCGGATTACGCTGTACCATGTAACATAATATCAATAAAGCATGACCAGGAAAGAAACGAGAGACCAGCATGTACAAAAGTTCTGCAGAAATGTGCATGCCAAATTCCGATTCTTGATTAATTCTTCTCCATGTCAAAAAAAATTATCAAGAAATTTATAGCAGCAGGAACAGCAAACAGCATCGTTTATTTTCATGTATGTTATCTACATATTATCTGTTATTACTACACCAGAAAAATGCAAAAACAATTTGACAACTTTACCTTATTAAACTGGATTTCAATTATAGTATCAATTGCTCTCTCAATAACCCCACATATGCGACAAACATAACCAATATCATCCTTCAAGACAAAAGAGTGATCACAATAATCTTCATCTTCTTCCATGTTTTCATCAGATGGAGAATTGTCAACAACATCCTGCTAGAATCACCGAAGATTCATAATGAAATACAAAAGGAATGTCTTTAAACCAACTATGAGTAGGGTTTTTCTCATTCTCTCGTAATGCTAGACTCAAATCATGGAACTTAAACAAGCAGTCTAAGCAATAATATCAAAAGTCATCTATGATCCCTCAACTAATGGTGCTACAAGTAAAATAAGCTCAAAAAGCATATGCTGAAATAATAAAACATAGCTTCCTGAAATATAATTAATTTCATTTCACCTCTGGATGTCAAGTAATGATAGTCTCTATTAGCATAATCAACTAGCCATTGATATTTTTATTTCTTTTCATGTCTAATTATTCTACTTTCTTTCTTAGGACAAACCATCTCCTTCTTCTATCAATAAATAAAAAATGAAAGAAAGAAAGAAATACATAAAGAAAAAGGGGAGGAAACCTGGTTACAACTTAAGCATAAAGAAGCATGCCAAGATATTAAAATTCAAAATAAGACAGAGGTCCAGGAAATCAAGTCCTTAAAATCAATCACCAAATAATGAATCCGCAAAACCTGCCTTAATGAATAAAAAAATAATTATTCAACTGGAAAATTTAACCAGCACTTGTTGTATCCACCATGGATAGAGCCACATCTAATTAACATTTGGGAACGCCATGCAAACCATGTTCCCAAAAAATTCAATTTTTTTTGCTAAAAATTAATATATTTTTTTTGTATGTTTTGAATCGTTTTGATGCGTTGGTCTTAAAAATAATTTTGATCATGAAGGACATTAAGGTAGTTCTTATCACCTACGCTTCTTTAAAAAAATTTAATCCTATATATATACACCTTGGAACATTCCAATGCAAATGACATTTCTTTCCAGATATCTCCTAGACCATCATCTTTGATCTCCGTGTTAACTTCATCCTCCTCTACACCAACATAAACACCTTTATCTTTCTTGGAGTCAGGTTCACCAGCAAGGCTCACCACTTCTCCTTGAATTCTTCTACCAACATTGTCAACAATCTGAAGAAATAACAATTAACACATGACATAAGACAGAATTGGCATTGGAGCAAGCAATAGTACTTGTACGAGATTCTGAAAATGAAAATAAAGGCGCTGCTCATTCCACAATTTTGAATTTAAAATCACCATTCCAGGGTAACTGTGTAAGAAACCAATGCAGGTTTAAACTGTGTCAAGGATTGAATGGATCCTCTGTGATAAGCTAAGTATTTGATTTTCAACCCACACCCTGTCCTAAGCGCTTTCATTTGAAAAGGAAAAACTATACTATATGCATAAATATGTTTGCATGTTAGGCTGTTGTATACAAATGTTTGGATATAACTTAACCAAGCAACTACCACTCATTTGAAAACTAGGTTCTATTTCATAAAAATGCATTCAACAAAGCACCCACATTCATATTAAAGCGGACAGTTACCCCACCAAATTGACAGAACATATATAATAAAATAAATGATGGATCATGCTCATGAAAATCCAGAGTTTAAAGCAGCAGGGGCGCAGCACATCAGCATGCATGTCCCACGCTCACGAAAAACACCCGTGTAAATAGAGACATATCAAATTATCACATGTGATGCATTAAACCAAATTTTACAATTAATTGCATTTCAAAACACACACAACCCCAGAACCACAAAAGCTGGTGAAACTTACCATAACGTCAGTAGAAAAATGCCCCTCGGGCTTAGGCAAAACAATCCCCTGAAAATGCCCAACCATCCTATTCTCATTACTCTCATCATCGTCCGAGTCAATAACCACAACCGGCGTTCTCCCCACAGCGACATTTCCAACAGAATCACCACCACCCTCAATCTCATCATCATCCAAATCAATCACATTACACTTTTCCTCACCGAAACTTGTCCCTCCACCACGTGGCTCATTCGACAGCGTAGGATGCAAAGCCAAAAATGGATGCATCAATTGAGCTCTCCGGTTAAAAAGTGATCGGATATCGTCCGTAACACTTCCATATCTCCCACTATCTAACCGCTCCAGTAAACCACGAATTGCAAATGGCTTGGCGTAATCAGTTGCTTTTTCTTTCGTCTCTTTCATCCTTTCATTTCCCTTAACATGCGACTCTTTTAACCAAAAATAATTATTTAAAAATTGGAAAAATAAATAAATAAATAAATAAGAAGAGGGATGGAGAGGGAGAAGGAAAAGTACCATTTGAACCTGCGCGTTTTAGAGGCAAAATGTTCAGTGTACCTTCCATTAGAGAGCTGAGATTGAGAAGAAAGAAAACGACATAAATTAATTCATGAAACGACGGGGATTTAAACCATGCAGAGAACTAACAGAGAATGCAAAGAATGACAGAAACCCTAAAGAGAGATTAAGTGGCTAACCACTGCGTTTTGGCTTGATTAATAAAGAGATTAATGGAAACTAAAGATAATTCACCAAGTTAATCAACTCTGTTTTCTCTCTATGAACGTACAAGAATGAAGAAGGGGTGACCGATGACTGAGGAGGTTTTTTTGACTTATTATGCTTGCGTTGTTTAATATTGTCAGTGGAGAGAATTACTTTTGTGTAGTTTGTTTGTACTGGAATTTACAAGTTTCCGTGATGTTTACCAAAGGGAGGTTTAAAGGCGGTGGTTTTGGGTCTAGTGGGAACAGATTACTAAGGAGTTCACGACAATAGGGGCAAAGTGTAGAGTGGGGCATGGGAATCTACTACGGGAATTCCATTGTTTGGGTTTCGGGAAATGTGTGATCGAATTCAGTATTGGGTTACCGCTGCTCCTCTTCGAGATATCTCATTACTGGGATTGGATAGTACGTGCCTGTTTGGCACTGCACCAGCGGCAATAACAGAAAGCAAAAGCTGAATTAAAACTATATATTTTTTCATATGAATCCCATCTAATAACTGAGATCGAATCTTAACTTATGAGAAGGTTTTTATTTGTTTTTTCTGTGATTCTATCTGCGTCTTATATAGAGTAAATTTAATTTACTTTCTATTATTTATTTAAATGGACAGCTAATAGTTTTTTCATTGTTTACTTGAATATTAAAGAATATGTTCATTATTTATATTAAGAGGAGACATCAGCTCTAATATAAAGCTATAAAAATATATTGAACTCATTCTATCAAATAAAAAAATATTTTTTATTTTTAATTATATTTTATTTAAAAAATTAGTATTTTATATTATCCAATGATACTATATAAATTAGAAAAAAATTGCTTGATAACGTAATATTTATAGAATTTTATCACAATTTTAATTTTATTTCTAATGATATTTTACCTGATATTGTTACGCGTTTACGAAACCAATAAAACTGTAATCCTTATCATACGTATTTCATATATGATAAAATTATAGATAGTTTAATAGAACAATATAAAATATTTTTATATAAAATATTATTTATTTTATGATATAATAATAATAGTTAAATCTATAATATTTAAATTAAAAACAATCAATATATATATAATTATTTTATAACTTTAATTTAAAAAGTATTTTTTTTAATCAAACATATTAAACTACTTTTTACTCAATCTCAGTTCTAACCATAGTTTTAACCAAACATATATTTTTTCAAACCAACCTCAACTAAAAATATTTTTTTATAAAATAACTTTTTTTAAACCACAACCATAACATCAACCACAATATCAAACACACCCTATGTATTGGATCTCTTGTGTGAGCATATAAATGGGCTCAATTGGGTCAGTTAGTTTTAACAGTGAGTCTACTTGTTTTGAAGGGTCTCTTCATTTTCCTCCCTTCATCTCGACTCTTAACAAAGTCAATAAAAGCTTGAGTAGAACAAGGGTCATGTAGGATCCCATACGAATTGGTGAAATAGTACCATCCATTTCTAATTAGGTTTGTTACATGAAAGTGAAATTGTAATATTAATATTATTTTAATTATTTAGAAGATTTGTTACTTTTTATGTTAAAATATTTATATCAGCGATGATATGCAATTTATTTTAAAAATTTTGTTTGTTGTCAAAAATAAATATATATATATATATATGCAAATAAAAGTGTTTTTTTTTTTAAGTTAAGGTTCGATTAAATCCCATGGATTCAAGGACCAAGCTTATATCTTGAATAAGGATTTATCTTCTAGTTCGATGATTTGAAGCATTCTTCCTGGCTAAAATTGTAGATGGATAATACCCGATACTTGCAAAAAGTCTTTTCTTGTAAATTTAAGAACTCTTTTATGCTTAAATGAATATTGTTTTATAAAAAATACAATCATCTTTTAGAGAAAAATTCTAATAATAGATATCTAATAAGGAGTGGAGAAAAAAAAAAGAAAAAGAACCTCTCTTTTAAAGATATCTTGGTTTTTTTTATAACTCATGAAGTTTATCTCTCTTTTTTAAAGATAAGGGGTTAAAGTGTATGAAAAATTCCTTAACTTATCAAAATAAAATACATTTGACTCGTTAAAGAATAAAATATCTCTAACTCATGATCTAATCATGGAGCCTAATATTCTTCATAGTTAAAAGGAGCATTAACCTGAAGATGGTGGGTCAGCAGCCCACCAAACCTATTTATTCCTGGACTCATTGCTTAGCTAGGCTCGCAGATGGTAGGTCTAGCAACTTGTCATACCTATATATGATGTATGGAGTAACTCACCAAATCTATATATGAATGGGTTCAATGTTGGGTCAAGTATAGAGATAGCGGATTAGGCAACTCGCCAAACCCATATATATCTTGGTTTAGTGCTTAGCTGAACTAGAAGTGCTAAGTTATTATTCTATCTTTGGTCACTTTTTTGGAAGAAATGATCTAAGTAAAAACAAAAACAAAAAAATTGATTCATCAATAATTATCGTTGCTGCCCAACATGAATAGTAGTATCTAGCTAAGAAACCTAGACTAGATTATTAAATTATTTTTTATGTGTCTGTATATATACACATATATATTTTTATTATTTATTTATTTATTTTTATGCCTTTTATAGGGTTGATCGTCATAATATACTGTATTTAATAAAATTCTTTTTAATAGTGTCCACTTATCTAAATGTTAGTTTGTATGGATATAAAGTCCTTGTGTAGAGATTTTATATAGTCAATGCTCATACTTAGTTAATTTTTATTATTATTATTATTTAGCTCTAAATCATGAAAATTTAATATGGTTTAAAAATGTTCTATCTCATTTTTAGAACTGAGAAAAGATCTTTATTAGAGGTGTCTTCTTCTCATTCTAAATGTATTTGTAATGAATTTTTGAAAAGCATTATTTATTCCTTCCTTAAAAAGATACATGACAGCACAAGGAAAACCATATCAATCCATTTCAAGGTAAACTGTGTCATGCCACTAAAAAGACATTGATTTTTTTCAAAATAAATGTGTAATCGCACGAGAAAAAAAGAATTCATCTCATCCTTGAAAGATTGAAGAGCTTGTGTTCTAGGGAAACTGTATCAATCCTTATTGCTAAGATAATGTCTATTTTATATTTGGAGAGAGATGTGATTTCATTATAGAGACCAAGTCAATCCCTTCTAATGTAAAACATGTCATATCATGAAGGAAATATTGATTTCTTTTAAAGTAAATTTTCAATCGCATTGGGAATAATGAATCTATCTCATCATTGAAAGGTTAAGAGGCTTGTTTCGGCAAGAACATGGAAAATAGAAACATCATTACTTTGAACAATTTAATTCATATATAAAAAACTTATATTTCTAATCGTTAATCATGGTACACTTCTATTTCTCATTAAGATATGATCAATTTTAATAATATTTTCGCTAGGATTATAGTCTCAATCTTAAGGTTTTAACCATGTTTGTTGTAACACTCAAAAAAAAAATTCAATCAATATATATTCATTTAACTCCTAGATGGAGCAATTTTTTTTTGTTAAATTCACTGAAATTTTAGCAGAGTCTCCTCTATACCGGAAGATCCCAAGTTATCAATAATTATATATATATAACAATATTTTTAAATTATTATAAACTCCCCTTTTTTTTGTATACTTTATTCTCGGGTTTTATATTTGTGGAGTTGACATATGCATAACCTGATTTTTTTTCACTTTACTAAGCTCCTGAGCAAGCAAAAGAAAATTCTTCTCTGATTTAGAGTGATCAAATTATTATATAGACTTTTCTATTTTAAAAAAGAATTGTTGACGCATTAATGGACTAAATGCGTACATAGGTGTAATAAAGTTCATGATACATCTCATTCCAATAGTTTCTTGATAATTTACCTTTGATAATGATTAAGGATGTAAATAACTGGACTTTTAAAAGAACAAATAATGGTTTTATGATTAGTTTTTCATAAACGAAGCCATTATTAAGGTTCACATGAATCCAATAAGCTTAATAGTCGAGCTAATATCTTGAATATTGAGTTAATCTACTAGTTCTAATGATACGAACCATTCTCCATTATTAAGGTGGTTAATTGATAATATTTGATAACTACAAAAAGTCTTTTTTTATTAATTTAAAGATTTCCTGATACTTAAATAAATATTGTTTTAGAAAAAATATAATTATATTTTATACATTAATTCTAAAAATAAATATGCAATAAGTAAGCGAAGGAAAATAAAAATCTTCATTTAAAAGATATTTTAATCTATTTTATTATTCATGAGATGTTTTTTTAAAAAAAAGATATTGAAACGAAAGTAAAATATTTCTGAATTATTAGGAAAAAATATGTTTGCCTTGTCATAAAATAAAATATTCCTGATTTATGATCTAATTATAAAGCCTAAAATTCTTCAAAATTAAAATAAAATATAGTTTTAAAAATAATGGATGCCACATCTTATCAAATCCATAAATATCTAAACGGAGCACTCGCTCGGGTAAGCTAAAGGTCAGGCCCGATCCACAGGTACGGAATCAACAATTAGTTAATTCTCTCCCTGTTTTCCTTTTCTCCCCGGAATACCACTTGCTTGTATTCTTGACTCTGCTCCTGGAAGGTTTAGGTGTTCGAAATAAAGCAAGCACATGAACGACCGGCTGAAGCATGGGCTCTGTTTGGCTCTAAAACTATCTCCTAAAAGCAAAAGCGAACCATTCTCTTTTGCCACCATCCTTCCCCACCACCCTCCACTCCCTTTTTTTTTTTTATTTTTTTTCATAAAAAGATTTGCAGCACTTTCAGCAGTCGAAGTACCAATGTAAAGCCATCACGGGGAAAAGTTTTTTTTTAACAAAAAATAAAAATAGAAGAACATTTTCATGTTCCGTTCAAGTACCTGCACCCCGATCCGAACTTACAAGAAAAGGAACCGGCTGTCGATGCACTTTCGAAGAAAATGAACCGGTTGAATAGACACGTGTACGGTACTGTTTTTATGGATCCTCTGATTTGTTATTGATGCATGTCTTTGGTCGAATCAAATTGTAATTATACATTTAGTTGGAAGAGATAAAATTAAAAAAAAATAGGAAATAAAAAATTGTTAAAAAATACTTACTTAAAGTGGTTCACAACATGCTTTTAAATTAATACGAATCAAATTGTAATAATACATTTAGTTCGAAGAGATTAAAAAAATAAAAAAGCTAGAAAATAAAAAATTGTTAAAAAATACTTACTTAAAGTGGTTCATAACATGCTTTTAAATTAATACATTGTATACTTATATATTTTATTCTATATAAAATTTATAAGTTAAAATTAAAAATTGCTTTTTAAAATATTTTTTATTTAAAAAATATATTAATAATTTTTTTAATTTTTAAAAAATTATTTTTAAGATCAGCACATCAAAATAATTTAAAAAATAAAAAATATATTAATTTAAAATAAAAAAATTTATTTTTTTAAAAAAATATTTTTAAAATACAATTTCAAACAAGTAATAAAATCCATTAATGAGTTAGACATGATTAGATGTGTGAGAATTATGTTAAAAATGATCTAAAATCCAGTCATATAAACACTATAAAAGATCAATAAAAATAAATAAACAAATAAATGAAGTCTTAGATTATTGATGAATAATTGCATGAGAACTTAATCAATCAGGACTAAAGATATATGTATGATGTTAATTCACACTACAATCATGCACATGGACATATTTAATAATTCTCACACATATAATGATTATATCAAAATGCATGAATCAAATCATCTAGATTGCAGATCCTCGTGTCTTTTTGGCTTTTGGTGATTTTCTTAATCTAAATACAGTAACTAAAGTGTTAAATAGATCATAATATTTTAAAAATATTATAACTAAATCATCTAGGAGGGAAGCTTGAATGGATACAAACCCTGTTTTGCATTGTAATTCATTTATATTTTTGAAAAATTTTAATTTGTTTAGTTTTAAATTATTATTTTTTATGTTTTTAAATTATTTTAATATAATAATATTAAAAGTAAAATTGTAAAAATAAAAAATATTATTTTATTATATTTGCAAACAAAAATATAATTTTAAAAACAATTTTTACCTCGGTAAGGTAATAATGGCAACTACATCGCTGGTCTATGAGTGCCTCTTGGTCAATCAATGGTCTCGTCATCGTGGCGCTCGTCTAAAGCCGCCTTTTACTCGCGTACTAGTCACTCGCCCATTTAGCAATCCAAGATTCCCTTCACTTTCCTTCACGTCTAGTGTTCGATTCCCCACAATCCCCTTCTCTTCTCTCTCGCTCCATCACTTTCCCCTACACTACAGTGTTCCTTGACATGACAAATCCATAAATACTATTTAACACTAACAAAAACATTTCTACTTCTCTAACACTCTTTCTTTGTCTCTTCCTTCTTCAAAAACCAAAGTAATGGCTTCTCTTCAACACTCACAAGCAATAAAGGTAATTAAAGCTGTCTATTCTTTCAAACCCGCTTTTTATTTTTGCCTAACGTTAATGGGTTCTCTTTGTTTTAGTGAATTGAGTTGTAGTTTATTAAGGGTTTTGTGTTTTTTACTTTTTAGGGTGCGAAAGTGCTTATGGTTGGAGCAGGTGGGATTGGTTGTGAGTTACTTAAGACTCTTGCTCTTTCCGACTTCCAAGATATTCATATAGTGAGTGTATATTTGTTTCTTTCATTTTTTTTTTTAATTTTGTGGGTTTTTTTTTAGACATGGGATTCTGTTTTTGTTTTTTAGCTAGTTTGTATTTTTTGGGGGGTTTGAATTGATTAATTATGTGTTATTAGCCTTCATTTTTGTACTCTAGGGTGATGATATGATTTTTTTTTTGTTTATTGGAGTTTTTTTTATTTTTTGAAGAGCGCAGTTAGGGTTTGACACTACTTGAACTTGTATTAATTTAAAAACTCTAGCAAGGAAACAAGTTGTGGAATTTTTTATTGTTTCAAAACTTATGAAATTACACATGCGTGAAATTGAATCATTTTTGTTCAAGGAAGTAGTGGTTTTGATGTCATGAGTGCGAGGATGTTATTGACTGTTTACTTATAAGGTTGTGAATGTTTTCCCGGTAACGGTTGGGTGTTGGTAATAAAATGCAGCATTTGTGATAGGAGTGAACATAGTATTGATGGGTATATATGAAGTGGTGATTGCAGTGGTTTTCTGGGGCTTTGGAAGTGAAGGGTTTTGCTCAATTGAATGCACGGTGTTTATTAACATGCGAGATGGTGGGGATGGTAGGGATGTAGTTATGAGGTGCTGGGATTGTTTTTATATCTGGTTATCTTTGTTGTTCGGAGTGACAACTGTTGCATGGTGGTGGCTGGGTGCATATGATGAAAGGTTGCCCAAGAAGGTGGTGATGGTATGAACAAAAGTGGGTCCCATGAAGATATGTTGCCTTATTTGTTAGGGCATGTTATGATCATCAGCAAGCTAATCTTTGTAATGGGAAACTCTGAAAAGCAAGAGGAGGGGTTTCCCATTAGGAAGTTGTCACTTTAGCTGAAACTTACATATTGAGTTTGCATTCATTGTTTCACAAAAGGTTAAAAAACCTTTATTGAATTACTGGCTTATCAAATTAAGGAGATAGTGTAGTTTGAGCAAAGGACATGGTTGTGCAAGAACTTTCATTCTGTTGGGCATTTGCATGGAGAGGTTCATGTTGCGGCCCACATAGTATTGCAGCACTGATGCATTCATTTGCTTGCATTTGTCTGCAGATTGACATGGACACTATTGAAGTCAGCAACCTCAATAGGCAATTTTTGTTCCGTCAATCACATGTTGGACAGTCTAAAGCAAAGGTTGGTGTTTTTATGAACAGTTTTTCATTGTTTGACTGATCAGCAATGATCAATTTCATTTCTTATCTTATTTCACATTAATGTTTTGACCAGGTTGCTCGTGATGCTGTGTTAAGATTTAGGCCTCACATAAGCATTACCCCTTATCATGCAAATGCAAAGGATTCTAACTTCAATGTTGACTTCTTCAAGCAATTTAATGTTGTTCTGAATGGACTAGATAACTTAGATGCAAGGCGACATGTGAACCGCCTTTGCTTGGCTGCTGAAGTTCCTCTGGTTGAAAGTGGAACTACTGGGTTCCTAGGACAGGTGATCCTTTGTTGTGTATAATAGCTCCTTCCAATATAAAAATGAATAGAAAAGACTGTTTCATCAATAGCTTGTTTTCATTCATTACCGAGTCTGATATGAATAATGCTAGATGATTAATAATTTGAATTTTCCAGCAGTTTTTTTGCGTCATTCCCCCCTCCTTTTTTTTTTAGAATGATTGAACAGTTATTTTGGCAGCTGAAAATTTGATATACTTGTGTTGATTTATTTCATGTTTTTAAATTGCATCTTTTCCTTTCTTTTTTGTTTTGATCCCTTCATCTCCCTTCTTTCTTTCTCCCTGCTAGTTGTCCATGTCTGGAAGGTGACGTTCCTATACTGTTTGTTTAAATGTTTTTGTGAACCATGATGATCTATATTTCTTTCTTTTTTTCGTTGTAATTTCTTGGTGGCAGGTTACAGTGCATGTGAAGGGAAAAACAGAGTGCTATGAATGTCAACCTAAACCTGCCCCGAAGAGTTATCCTGTCTGCACAATTACTAGTACTCCATCAAAGGTAAACAATGAAGTGTTAATGTTTCTTCTGATTGTTATTATCTTTCTTGATTTTGCTTCTTCTTGGGGATGAGGTGTCTCTTTCTTGTTTATGAAGATCAGTGTTTTTGTCAAGAGATGGGATTTCTTAGCAGTATGTTCTTTGAATTAAAACTTTACTCTGCCATAAATTAGGTTGTTTCTTGGTCAGAAAATCATTGATAATGGTTATCATGATGGCTCTTAATGTAATTAGCAAGATGGAATTTCGATGTTTTTAATTTTCAATGTAATTTCTTGCAGTTTGTTCACTGTGTTGTTTGGGCGAAGGACCTGCTTTTTGCAAAATTATTTGGAGACAAGAATCAGGATAATGATTTAAATGTGCGTTCTAATGATGCTGCTAGGTCATCTGAACACGCAGGTGATGCATTTGAATGGAGTGGAAATGAAGACCTAGAGCAATATGGAAGAGGAATATATGATCATGTTTTTGGCTATAACATTGAACTAGCTTTGTCTAATGAAGAGACATGGAAAAATCGTAATAAGCCAAGGCCCATCTATTGTAGGGATGTCCTGCCTAACAGAATGACCCAACAGAATGGAAATGTTGATATAACTGATGATCTTTCATCGGCGTCAGCCATGGCATCTTTGGGCCTAAAGAATCCACAGGACATATGGTGCCTAATGGAAAATACAAAAGTTTTTCTTGAGGCGTTGAAGCTATTTTTTACTAACAGAAGAAAGGTTTGTTGTTCTTTTGTTTTTAAAGAAGTGACTGATGAAATCCTTGGACTTTTGTATGATCTTCCTTTTGTTTTCTTTTCACTGGCAGGAGATTGGGAACCTGAGTTTTGACAAAGATGATCAGCTAGCAGTGGAATTTGTAACAGCTGCTGCAAATATTCGGGCTACTTCATTTAACATTCCTTTGCACAGCCTTTTTGAAGTTAAAGGTATCGCTGGCAATATTGTACATGCTGTTGCCACAACAAATGCTATTGTAGCTGGTTTAATAGTCATTGAAGCAATCAAGGTGTTGAAAAAGGATACTGAAAGTTACAGGTGTGGCTCAATTTTCTCTAAGTTTTTTCTGGGATCTGAATGTATATCTTTAAAGCTTTTCTATTTAAATGGTTGAAAGATAAGTTTGAGGTTGATCCCTTGCTCGTTTCCAGAGTAATAAGGTTAAAACGAGTCTTTTGACTGACTGATTACTGTATGCTTCTTTGTCTTGAATGGATAAGTTGTTTACTATAGGTTCCTTGTTTTAAAGAGCGAAGCTAAAAAGGTATTATTGCTAGAAATAAGGACATGATTCTGAATGTTAACTGTTAGTGTGTCGGAGTTGGTTTGTTCTCTAATCATATGAAACACCTTTTCAGGATGACATATTGTCTAGAACATCCATCTAAAAAGATGCTTCTTATGCCAGTGGAACCTTTTGAACCGAACAAGTCCTGCTGTGTTTGTTCAAAGGTACATCCAATTCTCTTTTCTTATTTCATGGATTTCCCTTGCATGTTTTTCAAGCCAGGAATGCATTCTGCTCACATTTGATATGGTGGGGAACAGACACCACTGTCACTAGAGATCAATACTCATCGCTCAAAGCTGCGGGATTTTGTTGAGAAGATAGTTAAAGCCAAGCTTGGTATGAACTCCCCACTGATTATGCATGCCACAGCCCTTCTTTATGAAATTGGCGATGATCTTGAAGAAAACGAGATTGCAAATTATACGGCAAACCTTGAAAAGGTATTTTCCTGCTCTCTTTCCAGAACTGTTATTTACTGAAATTCAAATTAATGTGGTTTTCTATACCATTTTCTTTTCCTCCGTCTAACATTAGGTACTATCTGAGCTTCCTCCTCCAGTCACTGATGGAACAGTGCTCACAGTAGAGGATCTTCAACAGGAGTTCACATGCAATATCCATATCAAGCATAGGTTTGTCTTTACTTCAATGATGCTGTTCTTGAAAGCTTTTTGAGTTCAGATCAGGAAAAGTTCTTTTTATTCAAAGATACCTTTTTTTTTCTTCTTTTCTTTTTGAAGATTAGTTCAATAGTAGTAAACATAATGCTTCTTGGAATTATTGTTCGTCAATTAGATACTTAATGGATATGTGGTTTTCCTTTTGATATAAGATGCCGTGGGATGATTTGATATGATGTGCTCTGATATTGGATGAGCTACTTAACATTTGTCATGTACTTCGATCCCACAGAGAAGAATTTGATGACGAGACAGAACCCGATGGAATGGTTCTTTCAGGATGGACACAAGCTCCTCCTGAGAAGAAGGATGACAAAACATCTATTAGAAATGGTGCAAGTACATCAAAATCATTACCAACAAAACTGGGGATCACCAAAATAGATATTGAGGTCAAAGAAATCTCAGACGGGACTGTGAGTCCAGGAACGAAGAGGAAACCATCAGAGTTTTCTGATGGCAGCACTGTGGATCATTCAAGTGATGTTGATGAAACTAGGAATAACAAGAAAATCCAAAAAAACTATGCTTGATCACTGGGATAGCAACACGAGCAAGAAGCAAAGATCGCCGTAGTTCTTAGCTGCTACTCCAACTTGATTGCATAGAGCTTCATACATCCTAATTCTGTACCAGTAGGGAGAAATGGTGATTCTTTTGGTGCGCATATTTGTTATTATTAGGTTGCGATCCATTAGTATTTTGCTTGAGTAGATGTATTACTGGTTATTCTCCATTCCCCTTAGTCTGGTTTATGACTGTAGCTACAATGTGTATTTTTCGTAGCAAGATTAACAGAGTGGAATTTGTAACAAGCAAGTGCCAGAATTTGTTGACAAATGGATTCGTGAAATCTGCTAGATTTTTGCTACAGTATCTTGGGACCAACTTCTAGGAATGGAAGTTTGGGAACGAACATTTTCAAGAGTGTCATCATATTTTCCTTTCGTGAATGCAGATGGCTTTGCTGGTCTTATAACAGTTGAGGGAAGGCTTCAAGCAAGATTCAAAATTGCCTGAAAATGATCACCGATATTTTACTCTTTTACAATTGATCGCATGCATCACTCGCGTGATTCTATCGTGATGGAGGGCACTGACATGACATTCTCGAAATTAGATCATCATACGGTACTCATTTAGATATAATCAACAACAAAATTTATTATCATTTATGCTTATCAAGAATTTCTCTTCCGTGCGCAAAGCGGCAAAACATCAGAAAATTGCCGAAGGAACCCAAAAGGCTTGTTTGGTTGTCTTCACACTCCAACACACGGCGGGACGCGTTGGGTCGTACAAGAAACTCGTCGACATGGATATGTAAGAACGTGCGAGTCCTTCCTATCTGAACATTTCTTCCTTTTCTTGGGATCAGGGCGTTCTGGTTTCTTTAGATCTTCAAGGCAACGAACATCAGCTATGCATGTAAATGACCCTGCTTTCCCCGAGTAATACCTTGACAAGCGCCTCCTATTCAAAAAATAATTCCCCACTCCATAAAATATATATTAAGTTGCAAACCAGACTAGAGAAAGATGAAAGAAAATATATCCTCTCTTTTGTGGAAGATTGGCTCTTAGTGCACCCATGCAAGAGTCACTTGTTCTGTCTGATTCTCCATTTTAACAGAGAGAGAATAGAGTTCTGGCTATGAGAAGATGGTGTTGTATACGAGTGATCATGCATAACAAGAGGGTTGGATATTTGCATGCAGCCTCTACAATAAAATAAAAGGACGCACCAGATTATTTTTTTTCCCGAAATTATTGTTCAATCACATTTCCACATCCTTATCTGCACTTGTTCCAGTTCTTCGATAGGGCAAACATCTTTTTTTTGGGGCATGCCACTTTCTAGCCCCACCATACTTCTCCTTTAAAGATTTGTTGTCAATTTTGATCACTCAGCATATTAACCACTCGGCTCGCATGGCCCAGGATGGTATATTCTAGCTACCTGAATACTGCAATTAAATTGCCATTTGCTGTGCTGGTGTTAGTGTGGCACTTCCTGTCCAAATCTACCAATTGTACTGGCATGCCCTAATATCTACAAAATTCCCCATTTTAACATGAACAATGCCTGCCTCTAATTTTCTTTCACTTCAATTATATCATGTTTAAGTTAAATGGAGGCAGCAAGGGAAAAAAAAACTCTCTGAGCTGGTTCGTTTAAACGTGGAAGGTGACCCAGAGATATCTTAATTGTTAAAATAAAATAAAAAATTAATTGGGACATTGCTAGAAATTAATCCCACAATGATTGTCTTTGATCTAGACAACCTCTTACTTATGAATTCTGAACTGTGTACGGGTTTGCTGTGACTGTGCTTGCTTGCTGTGACTTCTTAGTAACACCATAAAGAGTGAATTTTCTTTTCCAACTTTTGATATCTTTCATTTCATGTATAGCAAGGTTTTGGATCTTTCAGGTAACCTTTTAATCAAGTTGTCTGCCATTTCTTGCACATGATCTCTGAAGTTATAGTTCAAACAACAGGAACAATGGCAACACACATTTTGCACTAGAATAGTTAATGGTTCTGTGCTTAGACTATCTCGACCTATTATGGGGCTACTCTTTTTAAAATTTTCCATTCGCTTAGCTGAAAGATCAAAATCTGCACAAAGCTGATTCTTAAACAAACTTTTTCAGCAACAAGTTTCTGAGATATGCTTTCTGCCTTTAAATACCGAAGCTTGGATTCAAGGTTTAAATTGTCTAAAGTTGCACTTGGACTAGATGAGCTCATTAGGAACTGCTTTGTATTTTCTGGCAACAAATATTCAAGGATATAATTGCAGGAGGAAGCGATTCTTCAAAATCCACTTTAAGATTCTGCTGAGACATTTAGTGCAAAATCCCCATCATGTTATATATATAGGAGTTGTGGATAGAGGCATGATATTACAGCAGTTACTCATCTATCAATACCAGTACATTAATCAGTTATATTTCTTACCATTTTTATAATCAAGAATCAAATACTACACACAAGAAAGAGGATAAATAGAGTGTCCCAAAAAGAAAACCTGTAACATACACCATGATATGCAATTATAAGAGCGATGCAAGCTCATCAAGCTCTCATTCTGAAGCAAGAGCAAAAGCCACCATTGATGCTCCCGAGTTTAAGATCTTCCATGACATGCTTAAACTATTCTGTTCTTGATGACTGCTCAATTAGAACAAAGAATTTATAGAATTTACCTGCCGTTTAGCCCAGAAAATTGAGAAAACATTGCAGTTCCTGAATGATCATCAATGACCTGAACTTCAGCAGGGCTTTTATTGTCTTCGGTGACAGAGACAGAGGTGGAAATAGCTTTGGGAGTAGCTACAGCAACAGGGGAGTCGGCTGCGGTGGCTGACAACTTACTTTCATCTTCAGCTTTTCCTATAGAGAAAGCTTCTTGGAGCTGCAAAGCATACTCCAAGTTCCACAGCACATCTCCCATGGTTGGCCTGTCAACACCATGCTCAGCCAAGCACTTCTCTGCAGCCTCGGCAAACTTCTTCAATGATTCAGGATTGATGGTACCAACAAGACAAGGGTCGATGATCTTTTCAAGCAACCCCTTCCTCTTCCATTGCATTGCCCATTCAGCCAAATTAACTTGCTCTCTTGGAAGTTGAGGGTTAAGGGCAGGCCTTGCACACAATACCTCAAGCAGCACCACCCCAAATGAGTATACGTCTGATTTATCAGTCAGTTGCTGCCTCCTGAAGTACTCAGGATCCAAGTATCCAAAACTTCCCTTCACTGCAGTACTGACATGACCCTGTCCCATAGGCGCATCTTTGGACAGCCCAAAATCAGCGACCTTGGCGACAAAGGCATCGTCGAGCAAAATGTTTGTGGTCTTCACATCACGGTGAATGATACCTTGTGCAGTCCCCGTATGCAAGTAATGAAGTCCGCGAGCAGCTCCAATAGAGATCTCCAGCCTTTGCTTCCATGACAATGTGGGCAAATTCTTTCCATAGAGGTGGTCCCTAAAAGGTCCATTGGACATGTATTCATAAACCAGGATCATTTCATCGTTCTCGTCACAATAGCCAATCAAGGACACCAAATGCCTATGCCTGAGCTTTGATAACATCTGAATTTCTGTCTGGAACTCTGTGATTCCTTGTTCAGATTGCGGGTTACCTCTCTTGACAGCAACTTTGGTACTATCATCAATCATTCCAATATAGACATTGCCAAAACCACCAACACCAATTATTTCGCTTGAATCGAAGTTCTTGGTAGCCTCCTGCAACTCTGATAGAGAGAAAAACCGGCCTAGACCAAGAGTTGATGAGTAAAAGTTGGTCTTGTGAGATCCCAGTGAGGTTTTACTAGACATGAAGCTAGAGTCACCAGCATGGACAGGAAGCAACCAAGAAGAAAAGCTATTCCTCTTTTGCCAATCTTGAGGTCTCTTGTGCCACTTCAACAGCATTGCACCGAGGCCAACAAATGCACCGAACATCAACCCGAATCCTACGTAAACAACTGCCTTGTGATTCTCAAGCATCTTACCATCAACCCCAAAAACTCCATCCAAACTGTTAACTTTACTGCTCATTTTGAAGACCTCCAAGCCATTCAGAATAGCATTTCTCGTACCAGTTTCGTCACCCATAGGACCAACCTCAACTGCGAGTCCATTAGACATCAAGGAAGCATCCACCACAAAGTCTTTGAAATATGATACTGCTAATTCGTCTTTGATGGATGACAAATCCAATCCAGAAATTGCCATTTTCCCATTAAGATACACATTAAAGTAGAGATCATTAAGGGATTTGCTCACAATTTCACAAAAATGCAGCCGAACAACGTAGCTGAATGTTGCATCAGCCACAAAATTCCATGTTAAATTGAAATTTTGAATCCTTGTTTCTGAATCAGCCATTTGCTCAGCAGATGCGTAGACCGTTGCTGGCGCAATAAGTGATGAGATTCCTGGACCGTATTTGATGGCGGAAGTAGGGACAGATGCACTTTTGGCCAAGGCTTCGTGCTTAAGGTATGGCTTATCGGGTACCCATGTCCTCCAAAGTGTGTCATTTTCTGAGGTGATCAAAGGTCCCCCCATGTTGAGCCTGTACACTACTTCGTACCCAAAGGTGTTCAAACCAGCAAAGTTGTTAACGGGGAAGAGGTTGGTAGCTTGATCAGATATCAGAATGTCAGGAGCAGAAACAACCTCAATGGCATTGATGAAAGCTGCAGAGTTCTTCAGAGGTATAAAGTGGATGGAAAAGTTTGGGTCGGTCATGTTAATTAGATACTCCTTCAATACAGCTTGAGTATTGTTATTCGTATTGAAGTTGTGAAGGAGGGCATACTTATCTGTGTTGACAGAGAAGGTTGCTGTTCGCAGATCGAATTCTGTGTTATTCATTGGAAATAAATGCAGACGCACCCAATGCCACCCCGCACTCTTCAATGTAAATGCATAAGTCGCATCCTCTTTAAAAATCCTCGCTGACAGATACAGAGGAGAAGAAACATTGGCGGACGGAATAGATACTAAGATATCTTGCTTGGTCTGTAAGTAACCTTGGGCCTCCTTGTCAGTCTTGAAGATTCTTCCGTCAGGAAAAGAAGCCAGGTTCTTGGCTCCACAGTTGATGAGGAACTCATCAGCTGGCTTGAAGGCATTGCCACCCGCGGATACAATGCTGGGGCTAGAAAGCAAGGCAAAGAGGAGAACAAGGAGGAAAGCCATTATCGGAGACAACAAGGACGGTAGAACAAGATTGATTTTTGATGTTTTTAATTTATTTTTTTCCTTCCTCCATCCCTCCTGGGGGTGAGGGTGGGATGGTTAGAATTAGAAAGAAAGAAGGATCTTGAAAGGAAGGAAGGTTTTCGATCTCCCTATCATGGGGCTGCTTTAGCTGGCTAGCTCACTCTTTTTTTCTTTTGATTACAAGTGGAGGGAAAGAAATTGACAGGTGAGATGAGATGGACTTTGCTAGCTTTGCCGATTCTGAGGCAATGTTTATGGAGAGAAGGTTTTTGTCATGCAAATTTTAGTTGTCTTTTGCCTCCTAATTTTGTAACTACCAACAGAACAATGATCATAAATAGCTAATCTTATCTGAAATGGTCAAACACCATTGTCGCCTCCCTTCCTCTCTGCATTTCAAGACTTTGAGATGCAGTTCTGTTTTGGGAACCGTTGGTCTAATTGTGCTCTAGTTACTTCTCCCTTCAGACACCAATAACGTTATTTATTTACAAGATCGGTAGCATGTTTACACCACGATCCGATACAAATTTTTTTTAACGTAAGAAAAGGACGTCGAAGAGGTAACAATGTTTTTAAAAAAGTAAGAAAAACTTAATATTGATTGTATTTAATAAAATCAATTAATTTAATAATTTGATTTATATAAAAAAATAACAATAAAATTGTAAAAACAAATCTGACAATAATTAACATATTTGTTAGAAAAATAAAATAAAAAATCGTTGAATGTCCTCCATTACTTAATTATGGATATCATTTGCAATCAAAAAAGTTTGTTGAAATAGTTAAAACCTGAAACAAATAATATACAATGACATAAAAAAATTATATGGGTGGTAGAGTAACATACTGGAAAAGTAAACTAAGCAAAACATAATGAAATAAATATTTTTTTATATTTATTTAATTAATTTTATTTAATTTAAAAATAAAATTTATTTTTAAAAATAAATTTAACAAAATAAATAAATAAAAATACCCCAAATAACTCAATCAAATAAAAAACAAAAGACTTGGAAAGCATATTAAAAAAAATAAAGGTCAATCTCCAATCAAATAAATATTAAAAAAAACATTAACTTAAAAAATAATTAAAAAAACCTAAAGCAATCCCTAGCAAACCTCCACAAACTGGATGCATTTCTCAAACTACAATATGTGAAATTTTAAATATAAATTTAATTAAAAAACTTAAATTCAAATCAATTTAATATTAAATGATAAAATTAAATAAAAAAATCTTAAAAGTTTAAGCAAAGAAAAAAATAACAATCAAAAGAATAAAGATAAAATCTGATAGGAAAAAAAAATGATAAAGAGTGAAATGACAAAAAAAAAACTTAATTATAAAAATTATTTTAAATGGCATGAATAATAATTAAAAGAATGAGAAAAAAATTAACAAATGAAAGAAATCAAATAAGGATGAAATTAAAATAAATTTTTAATTTCATAAATTATTTTAAAAAAATTATGAACCTGAAGACTAGGAACTAAATGAAAAAAAAAAAAGTTAAGGAGATAATTTGAGAAATTACAAGATAGAGAGCAAACATCAATTAAAAGAGAGAAAAGAACAGGAAAAAAAAAGTTTATCAAAACTAAACTGAGGGGACATTCAATGCACATGCCACCTTTTTGTTTTTGTTAGATTAACGTGGATGTCCGGGTCAGCTTTCGCGCACCACGACTAATCCCACGGGCCTTGAAGTTAACGACCATGTAAGCCTCCAGTGGCCATCATATGAGCAACCAAGGACTCGAACCTGAGACCACAGAAGGAGCAAACTCCTTGATCCCAAGTCCTTGCCACATGCCACCTTTACATGAATAAGATGTTGAGAAGAATCTAAAGCTATCTCATAATGATTTTTTTAATTATCAGAATTAACTATATATATTGTTTAAAAACAGCGGAGAGATTGGTATGCCTAGCCCATGATAATAAAACTCTAAAAAAAAATTATTAAAAAATAAAATTGTTCCTAACTTTACCCAATAATGATAAAAAAAAATAAATAAAAAGCATAATAATAATAAATAAATAAAAACCCATCAGATTCAATGCATAAAAACTTAAACTTTAAGGGTAAAAAATGAACTCTTCATTGGAAGTTAATTTTTTTTTAAGCAGGGGCAAGTATTTTTTTACTATTCACCTTTTAATAAAAATAAAAAAGTATCTTTTAATAAAAAACCAAATGAACTCTTCCCTGGCATCCAACAATTTATGAGTCTTTTATACCATCATATTGTGCAATTTAAAAATAAAATGCTTATCTTGCCCTCAATCAATTTATACATATCATGTTCATGTTACAAAAACAATTTTATCCTTCAATGTATTTTTTTTTTAAGACAAGATGGTAAAAATAATACTCCCATCTACATTGTAATATGTGGTGTTTTTATCATTTCACATTTTTTTAAAAAAATTATTAGGTTTTAATAACCTTTTAAATTTGATATAAATAAGAAAAAGACAAGGCAAAAGACAACACGCACCCTAATTCCATGGAGCATCATTTAAAATGTTTAGAAATACAATATAAATTATATTTCTAAGAATTTTAATTTTTTATATATTTTTTAAATATTTTAATATGCTAATTTTAAAAATAATTTTTTAAAAATAAAAAAATATTATTTTAATATATTTTAATAAAAAAATCTTAAAAAAACAACCACAATTCCGATTAATTTTAAATAATGTGTTGTTGTACCTGTTCTGTATGGGTGCAGTAATTACTCTCTGAATTTCAAACTTTTAAAAAATTGAGCAGCTAACCCTAGCCATTACTATTTTTTCAATTACATCACCAAACTATCATAAATTCTAATTAAGCCACCTATATCATGCAAACTGAATTCCATCCATTCCTGTTTATCCACGCCAGTAAAATCAACAGAAGGAGCATTTGCATAGCACTCTCTCTCCCCCCCACTCCCCCCCCAAGAATCTTATTTTATTACAAAAAATGTCCCGTAACTTGTTTTATTTTAAAATTAATCAAATTGGATAAAGTAATTTCTTCATGAACCTAAGCACCCCAATACATTCTTCTACTATTCCACGTGAGATTTAATTAAAGAATTTAAGACATTGATGGAGTCATGGAGGACCAACACCGCATCAATAATAAGAATCATAGATCTCATCGCCTCATTTGCGATTTCTGAAAAATTAAGGACTGGATTGAAATATTGTAATAATTAGAGGGCTAGAGTCAACCCGTAAATAAAGAGCAGAAAACGATTAGGTGGTGCGCTTTTTAAAAATAATAATAAAAAAAATTAATATTTTTTAATTAAAAACGTTTTTAAAAAAAAAACAGAAGAATCGCCTGTCCCGAACTTCCCTTTAGGAGTTAGCTTCGTTCCTTGAAAAACAAGTGAGTTAATTTACAAGCGAGACACAAACTTCAG
Organism: Populus ilicifolia; assembly: GCA_015708895.1. Lineage (NCBI taxonomy): Eukaryota > Viridiplantae > Streptophyta > Magnoliopsida > Malpighiales > Salicaceae > Populus > Populus ilicifolia. The sequence goes on from SRLM01000356.1 coordinate 556,659, forward strand.
TCTCTGTTCGTCATCAAAACAGTGAAAGAAAACAAAGAATGTCGAGCGAAGCAGAGGAAGCGGCACGTCTCCGTACAGCGATCGCGGATTACCGCATGAAGCTACTGAATCATAAGGAGCTCGAATCCCGAGTCCATGCAGGTCACCGCAACAAAACCCTAATTTTAATTACAGCACAGTTAGGGATTTCTTGCTTACTGAAAAAGCCGTCTTTGTTTTGTTAATTTTTAATTATTTATTTAAAAAAAATGACGTAGATTTGTGAATAATGAGATAGGGTTTAAGTTCATAATTGAATTCTGTTTCTTGGTTTTGTGTGGCCATGACAAAGGGTAGGTTTCTTTTTGTTATAATTCATTAGATTTTTGGGGATTTAAAATAGATGCTTGTAGACAAGTGGGTAGAAAAGGAGAAAAGTTCAAAGTGGCTGTATGTTCGGTTTGATTAGTTTGGTTTAATAATGTAACTTCGGCAGATTGGATTTGGGTTTATGTTCAAGCTAAACATGACTCTTTGAAATGCTGTGATGCTTTGTTTCTGACGCAATTTGTGCGAATTTGAGGTGGTTTCTGGCGGATAGATTAGATGATTTGAGCGAGTTGAATTACTAGGAAAATGGACTGAGGTTTGTTTGGGTTTGAGATGTAAATATTCACTGCTTATTTACTCGAAAGGAAGAGGGAATGCCAATGCTTAATTTTGTTTTTCCAATTCATTGTCTTGTGAATTAAGATACCATTTTGTGGATAAAATCTAAGGGAAGGAAATTAACCTTTAGGAATTTGGTTTTTGGTGGACAATTTTTGATGTTTATATTTGCAGTAAATATTGTTTTGTCCATAGAGTCTTGTGGTTTTACTTTTGTTGTAACTGACATTTTTTGTGATTGGATGGATTCAGTGAGAGAGAATTTGCGGGCTGCCAAGAAGGAATTTGCCAAAACTGAAGATGATTTGAAGTCCCTTCAGAGTGTTGGACAGATCATTGGTGAAGTTCTCAGGCCTCTCGACAATGAACGCTGTACTATTATCTACTTTTGCTCATGAAATTTAATTTGGAGACTGTTATCTCTTCTACATCCTAAACAGAAGTTGCTAATTTCCCCCCTCCTTTCATGCATAGAGGGTAGATTAAATATATTGATTTTTTGAGATTTAAAAAATATTTTCATATTTCAGCTTGGTATTCTGCTTTCGTTAGTAGCTGCTTTTTCATGAAGTTACATCTTTTCTTATCTTTTTTCATCATCTTGTTCTTGTTGCTGTCTATTGGCTGTTAGGTATATTACAGGCTAGGGAACTAATATATATTATCATACTGTTTAGTGATAGTTAAAGCAAGCAGTGGACCTAGGTATGTGGTTGGTTGTCGTAGTAAAGTGGACAAAGAAAAACTAACTGCTGGAACCCGAGTTGTTCTTGATATGACTACTCTCACAATCATGCGAGCTCTTCCTCGTGAGGTAAGTATTGATGCTGTAAACTATTGGATGAGATTATTAGTCAGTTAAACTACTCATTGTGCTGTAATATTCTTTTAATGTGTCTGTCTCATAAATTTTTGTTTTACAGGTTGATCCAGTTGTATATAACATGCTTCATGAGGATCCTGGTAATGTTAGCTACTCTGCTGTGGGAGGGCTCTCAGATCAGATTCGAGAATTAAGAGAATCTACAGAACTGCCTCTAATGAATCCAGAGCTCTTCTTGAGGGTGGGAATCAAGCCTCCCAAGGTAATAATACTGCTGTATCTTGCTTCATCTGTTGGAAGAAAATTGAAAATACTTCGGAGGCTGAATTTCAATTTGTTCCAGGGTGTGCTTCTTTATGGACCTCCTGGAACAGGAAAGACATTATTAGCCAGAGCAATAGCTAGCAACATTGATGCCAACTTTTTGAAGGTTAGAAATTGTTTTTTGCAATTTGAATGTCAGCTTTAAAATTCATTGTTTTGAGTGCCCATGTATTTTTGTTAACCAAGAATTGGATTTTTACTTTGGATTTAGGTTGTGTCAAGTGCCATAATTGATAAATATATTGGTGAAAGTGCTAGATTGATTAGAGAGATGTTTGGGTATGCACGGGATCATCAAGTAAGAGCTCAAATTATTAGTGAATATATTTTTCCTTTGGTGAGAAATCTGCCAAGATATATTTATCGAAACTTCGTAACGAGTTTCTGCTTGCCAGCCATGTATTATATTTATGGATGAAATTGATGCCATTGGTGGACGCCGTTTCAGTGAGGGAACAAGTGCTGACCGTGAAATCCAAAGAACACTCATGGAGTTGCTTAATCAGCTGGATGGATTTGACCAGCTAGGGAAGGTATATTTGCTAGTTTTCATCCAACAAACCCAATATCTCGATTTGTATATGTGCTAGTTTGACATGGAGCACTTGTTTTACTAGAAATTTGATGACTCTAGTTTGTGTCTCTAGGTTAAAATGATTATGGCAACTAACAGACCTGATGTTCTGGACCCTGCACTTCTTCGACCAGGCCGTCTAGACAGGAAGATAGAAATTCCATTGCCGAATGAGCAGTCAAGAATGGAAATCCTCAAAATTCATGCTGCTGGAATTGCCAAACATGGAGATATTGATTATGAAGCAGTTGTGAAGCTTGCTGAGGTAAGCTGGAGATGCTTCTATCTGTACAAATCATCAGTATCTTTTACGTGACTGTTGAATCAAGCACCTTTGCTGCAGGGTTTTAATGGTGCTGATCTTAGAAATGTTTGTACTGAAGCTGGGATGTCTGCAATCCGTGCAGAACGTGATTATGTCATTCATGAGGATTTCATGAAGGTAAGGTGTTCTTCCTTTCAGAAATGCATATCAACTAGGTGTCACAGATTTCATTTATGTCAGGGCCTGTTTGCTCATGACACTTGAGTCCTGTACTACTCAGCCAGCGTTGCTGTCTTTGAGAGAGCACTTCATTTTTCCTGTCTGGTCACTTACACTCTGTTTGTCAAGAGGGATTGCAGGAAGGGTGGACACGTGGGGAGAGATTGGAATCCATCTCTCCTAGCAAACATAGCCTTGGAGAATCATTTAGCAAAACAGACCTCACTTCTGCTATGCAAGAAGTGAAAATTGAAATCGTTTAATTTTTAAGTCAGCTCACTGTGAAAATGGACATCTAGACAATTCTGTTTCCTTGGACATCTCTACTTTGGTTGTGTCTGTTACTGTGTTCGAATGGTTTGACATGATATGGCTTTCTTCCATTACAGGCTGTCAGGAAACTAAATGAGGCTAAGAAGCTTGAATCTAGTGCTCACTACAATGCTGACTTTGGAAAGGATTGAAACCCGTGCTTGATTTTTTTTAGGTAACTTCTCAGGCTGCCCATAAACTGAATGAAATGGAGTTCAGATCTTGTACCATTTGTTGTTCCCTTCAGTTGAATTGCTGCAAGGATATTTCAGAAAAACAACTGTTCCAGCAAGGAGATATTCTATTCTATTATGGTTTTCATTCTTGGCTCTTGGCAAGCAGCATTGTTCTTTGGAGTTTCTACTGTCGCATCTCACATGACATGTTGACCTTAATGTTGATAGTAAGCGAATGGCTGCGTTCGTTCAATCAATTGCTTTCTGTATTGATTGTGTAGCTATGGGTTTGTGTTTTTAATTATTCTTTTTTTCCTTGCCTAATTGGATCATTTTCTACTCAACCTGAATGCTATATTTGATTGGTATGTATTCCTCTGGCAATCAAACGGTGAGAGCAATCTCCTTGCAATGCAATGTTACACTATGTATTAATTATTTTTAATTATAAGGTAGGCAATGCATTCAATATGTATCGATAGTATGATGTGTCTTAAAAAATAAAAATGGTATTTTTTAGACGGAATTCCGACTTCTATTTTCATTTTTGGTGGCCGATACACAACAATGGCACCCAAGCTCTAACTGCCCCCAAAATCACAACACTATCCTTGTCTTGTCCTATCATTTAGGTTTCCTAGGTTCGTAATTTCTATCTACGGCCTGCATCTTTTGTACGCAGAAACGCAAATCCTGCCCCGGTTCATTATTCTCATTGCTCCCCTTTCCCATCCAAAATCACGCGTTATTATGTCATTGTCACAGGTTGCTGTTGTTGTGATGGGAAAGGATCGGAGGAATGAAATTAGGGCGTATGAGACTTGAAAAAAAAGAGACGTTGATGGTATCGTGTTAGGCAATGTTCTATTGATGTTTTTAGTTTGAGGACTCTTGAGAGATGTCCATGTGGAGGCTTAGTTGAAGGCTGATTCCTCCTTTTGGCCTTGCATGCAACTAACCAGACAGGGAGTGAAGGACAGGATATGAAAAAACAAATTCATTATCTCTCTCGTCTGCTTCTCTGTATCTTCCTTAGTTGAGCATTGATGGCATTGATAAACACTCTTCCAGAATAACAGAGAAACTTGGAAGAAATCCAAGTCATCCAAGTTGGTACCATTTCCATTAAGCTTGCTCCAATTGGTATCGGAGCTGCTGCTCCTTGGACTCAGGGCCCCAGACACTCGGTCCCAAGAGCTCAAAAGGCTTGACGACTCCCTTGAATAAGCCAGTAAAGAGCAAGCACGAAAATGAGTAGTGAGTCTGGAATGAGGCTGCTTAATTCATATGGCTCACAAGGCCTTGTGTGCCTGGAACAGGCAGAAATGATGGATGTGCACTTCCCTTGCTAAAGCGGCCGCCAGCTACTTTTCAGCATGGAGGTGCACCATGCGATTGTGTAATTATGTAATCAGTCGGATCTAATCTTCTACGAATAGAATCTTTTTTGTTCTGAAGTGCTCGGCAACAAGGAAAGTTCTTTAAGATCCTTTTCTTGGTAACTTTTTGCATGCGAGTTAATATCAAGATTTAATATATTTTTTCTAGGACAAACTGAAAACTATTTATGCAACCCAAAACATGATTACATGCTTCATACACGGACAGCCTATTAAAATTATTACAGAACTAACCGTAACTGCTAATTCACACATAATTCAACCAACCCTGTCCACACGAAATCACTAATAACATATTAACACCACAAAACAATGGACTGCCATAGCAGACTTCTTTAATGATGGCTATGGTGGCCAGGCAACTTCTCTTTGATTTTTTCCATCACACTCCTCTTCTGATGTTCCTGGTACTGTTCTCCAGCTGGACCGGTGGTTGTGGTGTGTACCTCAGCGGTCTGTCCATGCTCTTCCATGTGCTTCCCACAAGTTAATTTCTCCTTTATTTTCTCCTTCAGCCCTTTTCTCCCTCCTCGCCCATCGTCCTCAGACTACAATTAGAAGAGATAATTAGCGATCAAATTTATTTCCAGAAAAGATGTCAAAAAACTCCCAACATTTCTTAAAGAATATGGCACGAGCGTCATGAGTCTCATGGAACGGCGCTACTGTAGGATTCTATATACGCGTCATTGTTCACTACACATAACCTGGAGCTTTACCTGATAAAACTCATAAAAAATTTCTGTTCAAAATAAGGATTCGAGGGGCGATCAATGTCTAACCATCATCTCGTGTCTTAGTTATATAGTTATGTCAGTCAAATATGTCTTACCGAACCAGAGCTTGAAGTAGATGAAATCTCTTCCTGCTCCTCTTTCTTATGTCCACCTTGATCAGCAGCAACCCCACCATGCTGTCCCGTCTCATGAATGTCAGTGCCCTTCGTTGCATCTTCACTCATGGCAGTACTAGGCAAAAGTCCAGTAACAGGCACCTGATCACTACTTACATTGCCAAGCGTCGGAGGTTGTTTGGTGGTGGCTATGCCAGTGATCTGCACAGGGTTACCATGTTCATCTGTTAACTGGACTTGGTTGCCATATTCATCTGTGAGTTGAATTGGATTGCCTTGCTCATCTCTTAATGTGGCAGCCATCTTTTTTAGCAACAGTGATGAATTTCGATTTTGACAGTGAAGGACAGAGTTTAGGCTCGGCTTGCTAGGCTGGCCTAATAAAAGGTAAATAAAGTGGCGGAGGAGGACAGACGTGGCTCATGCATGCAACGTGGTTTCTACACCTGTTGTTAGATAGTCCAAAAGAGCCATGAAGGATTGCTGCCACGCTAGCCATGACAGGAGACGTGTCACTCATCTCGGTTCATAAGGTTTCATGAAGGACGAAGAGTAATTCCTTTCCCCGAAAAATACCCCGAAAAGTTATTATCATTCACCAAGTATAATTTTTATTTTCTGGAAAACTAATTTATAGGGATACTTCAAAATAAACGCATTACTCCTAAAATTAGCCTTCCAGGACATGATGCAGCAGCCTACAACAGAAACCACAAGACAAGTTGCATATAGTTTCCTAGAGAAACAATATTGAGAAACCACAACACCGCACCAAATCCCACAAGAAATGAGGTTGATTATTCATGGATGAGGGGATTTTATCCATACCTCATTGATTTGAATCAGTTCATGAACTGTGTCCAAGCATGAAACAAATTGATCTGTACAAAACACCAATAGGATCACCAATCTTGTGATACATTTTAATTCTACTAATCTTTTCATTATCATATAGGAATTCTATAAGTTCATTTACTTCTTTACAGTATCGCTCCACAAACTAATCCTGTGGGCCAGTTTGAAAAAGTGTAAATGTGTATGCAGATGGAGATGGAGATGTTCCAAAACGAATTCTTAGAGGAAAACTTCCCGCTGCCCCAACAATCCTTTTTTGACAACGCAGAGATGGTCAGCACTGGAATCTGCAACCATAAAAGTTGATCAGTCATGTTGAGTTCCAAGAATTTGATGGTTAATAAAAACACCTATGCATATTTTAGAAAGTTTCCGGTCAATCAAAATCTTCACTAATACATCTGCTATACAAATCCTGCTATCATGCATCAACGTTTGGAAGCCACAAGGCTTTCGCCGTGACAATTTCCAGTGATTTGTATGGACAAAAGCAGCATATACATGAGTTGAAGACTTGAAGTACTCACCACTTCACAGCTGAGACGAACATCAACCCCTCATCGATCTTGTCCAGAAGAAACCTTTCTTTCTGGTTGAGTGATTCTCAGTAGAGGATCTACTCGCTTTGGATCCAAATGAAAAATGCCGCCTCAAGAAAGGCTTTGCCAAGGAACTTTTCATGCTGGAACTTAAGCCCATCTTTGGACCCTTTCCTTCATTTCCACCATCTTTAAAGGGATCAAACATTGCCGAATCACCATCAAGATCACTATCTACCACCCGGCTCCTCAATTTCTTGTTTCTAGCCTTCAACTCCATTTCTGTTTTTAAAGCTTTTTGAGACAGCTTAAAGGCCTGCTTCTCTCCCAAGGTACAAAATGGGCAAGCAGGATCATACTTGTCAATTTCAGGAGTCAGAGCTTCCAAACACTCAGCATGATACGTGTGACCACAAATTAAAACTGCAACAACAGAGAGCTCATTAGTAGCAATGAGCTTCTGGCTGCCCCACAAAGATTTATCAGTCAATAGCTTTGAGCAGATCCCACATGTTTGAAAATCAACAGAAGTAAAAGCTGAGCTTCGACCACTGGATCCGGTCTTCTCATGATTAAAACCCGAGCACTCGTTATCAAAAGACCACCTTTCTCTATTAGAAGTAGCCATGAGCTCAGAAAATGCATGCATAGACCAGCCATCTGAAGACTCACCATGGCATCCCTGAGTTGATTCATTGCTCCATGAAGAAACAGGAGGCCTCTCTTCAGAACCAGGGATGCTCTTTGATGACCTCAATCCTGGGATTCGGGCATCAGATAATGGCTTTGTTAGCTGATGTCTCGGAGAGTGCTGTAGCCACCTTGATGTTGTTGGGCTGGCAGGATGTAAATGACTTCGGGGGGGAAGTGGAGATGTTGATAAGGATGAAGCAGAGGGCAATGACATAGAGATTTTCTCAGGAGATGCATTCAGAACCGCCATGGATTCTGTTGACTCCTTCACCTGAAAGATGAACAGATTCGGTAATGTATTATGCCATTTGAAGGAGAAGAGGTGAAGTCAATCATTGAACAAATATAGAAGTTCCTTCAACGAGAAGAAATCTCTACCTGTTCCAAACTCGTTTCCATTGAGATATTCCTTGGGAGGGATTGATCTGCAAAAGAAGTGTAAATGATCATAGATGAACATGTGGGCTCATGGGAGGTCAAAACCCCACAAGATGAATAGATTTCTTACGAGTATTCTATCAACTGTCCAATGTAATAAGAATCTTAAGAAAGCGATTAACATAGCTTATGTTTCATTTTCCCCCATCAAAACTTGAAACAAAGAAAACCAGTTGCCAAAACAAGAACAGGAAGGGAACCATATAGTACACAGAAGAATCTAGCTGTCCAAAGAAACGTACAGGAATAACAAATCAAGCTCTAGTCATGATTACAGTCATTATTCTCCCATGTAAAAAGATTCTAGTAATTATTCTGCGTTGCATCTTACAGAAGATAATTGAAGATGCATAAGAAGAAGAAGAAAAATATGACAACAGAACATAGGAAGGGAAAAAGGAAGAAGAAAGGTCAGGATAATAAACAGCACAGATTAGTAGTTTGTGAGGGATTACAAATTTGTTCTTCAAGCAGATTCTCAAAGTTGCTCCATGAAAAAGTAAAATCCTGGAAATTGGTACATTAATTGCAAAAGATCTGTGTTTCTAAAATATGCATTCAACATTTCCCTTTTGAGCTAAGCATCTCTCTTGGTATCATGCACCATGCATGTAACATGAGAAGAATTCAAGCGTGAGGACAAACAAGGCCAGTAAGCACACAGTCTATTTTATATACATGTTTTCTTCAATCTAACATCATAACTATGCAATGAGCTTATTCTAGAGCTCATGGTTATTGTCTTTGCATACATTTTCAAAATCCTAAGCACTGCATGAATCTTTCTGCTTTGGTATTTACCACCAGTTTTCAGGTATATTGGAGTATATTTCATTGAGTTATGCTCCTCACTCATTAATGATAATGAATAAGGTTCCATTGCCAAATCAAACAAACTGTTTGTCCTCACCTTCTATAACAATAAGCAACTATGATGGTTTAAGCTCTTACAGACATGCAAATGTCCAGCAAGGGTATTGCTTCTACCTTTCAATCCATGCATCTATATGCAATACAAAACTAACTGCAACAGTATCTTAAATATAGAGGTAAATTTCAGAATGAGCTGAAAAATAATGTGAAATAGGTCATTAGATGCTAATGTGAAGAACCATATCCACCAAAAGTTTACCTGAAGCGGGAGTCCTCGCATGAGCTGCGGTTCCTTCAGATGTTGGGGACTTCTGCCACGTATGTCTCTGGAAGCTCTCCGTTGGGCTTCCATCCTCCGATGTATAGGTTGATTCATATTTGATATCTGATCCATCATTTCTGCTAATTCCATCAGAAAACCAACTTATCGATGTATCTTCCCCTGCTACTCGCCCTCGATTATCCCATCTAAAGCTCCAAGTTGGCGAATACCGAATATTTCTATGCAAGATTTCACCACCCAGTCCACTCACTATATTTTTATCTCTCGCAGCAACACAGCAAGCACTCCCCATGCTCAAACACAAAGTGCCTCCAGATTCTAACACAAACCCAAAATCTCCACTCACATGCTACACCGTCCAAACACAACTCAAATTTCACTACCAATGGAAAATTCCCAGGTACAAATACATTTCTTCCGCTGCAATTAAGAAAAAGAACCAATATTTATCACTAATTTGATGATCTCAAGCTAGTCTTAACCGCGAACTTGCTGTACCTCAGAATTGGGTTTCCAACTCATTTCCACCACCAAATATGCAAAAACAAGACAATTTTCAGCACACACGAGAAAAATAAAACTAATTCAATAAAAAAAATAACAATAAAACAAGGAGAAGGTTTAAGGGTCTTGAGACAGAAATTAAGAGAATTCCAAGTCAAGTTAACTTTTTTAAAAAAGCAGTAGTCAATAGTGAGCTAATTAACAGTAATTCAGTTCACACCAGCTGATTTTCGAAAAATATATATATATAAACAATCAAGGAAATTTATAGGAGCAAATAAATCAAACCAGCAAACTAATTAGGAAACCAGGGAGTCTCCGCTCTAAATCCACAAGAGTTTTTAAAAAAATCCAAAAATAGAAACCACAAAAAATAATCACTCGTGATAATTTTTCTAGAAAAAGGATCCGATTTTAGGTCCTAAAAAACAGCACTAAATGGTCAAAATCGTAAGTAATGAAAAAACCGAAACCGACGTGATCGAGAGACTGTCCGTACCTTTCTCAGAGCCAAGACGACAGCGTTTTTAAAGCGAAAGAAAAAATTCGAGAGAGAGAGCGAGATGGCGAGCGGTTTTTAGAGAGAGAAAATGAAAGAACATGAAGAGAGTGAGGCTGCTGGTTCTTTTAGGCACAGGGAGAGAGGGAAGGTCGTTTTTGACGGGTTTTACGTTGACGTCGTTAGGATTTATTGACGGTAGTCGACGGTTCCTGTTTTAACGGAGTTGGTAGGTGACGTGTGGGTTTTTCGGACGTTATTGCCACGTCAGCATAGTTGTTTTTTTCCTTATTCGCGGTGAATTTTTAAATGAAAATAAAAGGGATGTGACTTGGAGCCAAAACCCTCAATAAATTCCTTGGTATCCATTATATAATCAGTAAATATTCACAGCATAAAAGAATACAAGAGGGAGAAAATTGAGAATAATATTTTTTTAATATATTTATAAATAAAAAATAAGCACGGCAACACTTTGAGAGAGGAGAAAGCAACCACCACTTATCGGCGATGCCTTCTACTGTACGCGGAGTGCGCAATACGCATTCGATTCTTTTCACGATCAAGGGAGAAAGTATAAATGGTGGGGTTAGATTGAACAAGGATTCTTTGAAAAATGTCCGTCGCCTTGTTCTCCTCGCAGATTGTAGCTCTCCTTTTCTTCTTTGTTCGCCTTTATGTTCTTCCCAGTCATTGCTTTCTTTTGGGGATTCTTGGTTCTTATGCTATCTGATAAATGGCTTTCTTTTTTAATTTTAAAACTAAACTCTATTGTTTCACAATGCGGAGATTTTCGAGAGATTTTTCAATAACTGTTAAAGAAAAAATATATATTCTTTTTCCTTCAAAACAAATTTAATTATACGAATAACTTTAATTTTTATCTCATGATGGTTAGAACATACGATCAGCCTCCATCAGGAATGAGATTTGCTTGTGCTAAGAAAATAGTTTTTAATTTTCAAAAATAAAAAGGTTTTCGTACCAACTGTTAATATGAAAACACGGTTCACCGTAAAAAGGAACAGCCACACCCACGATTTTCATTAGGTGGCTACAGATGGACGGCGCCAACAATCCGAATAGCATTTTGAGATGTGCACGTAAATGGCGAAAGAGCTGCCTGCGAAAGTTGATGATGTGGTTGCGCTCCATTTGTTGAGAGTCAAAAAAACAAGTGGACGACCCTGTGATAAAGTTGCGATCGGGCTACCAAATATATCCTCCGAATTTGTCCAGACTTGCCCAGGGAGCAAGGGTAAGAGTGGCATTATAAACGCCCTTTAGGGTTTTGAATCTGGGCATGCAAAGTGGGCCGTTGAGCTGGGTTTTCAGAGAGTGGTGGCGTGCATTGCGTAGAGACGCTAAATCATCACATAATCAAACATTAGACACCAAATCAAGGGAGATTAGGTGAGTCACCAGAGTGTTTAGGTTATAAGTCCCTTGTATTGTTTAGGTTATAATTTTTAAAATTTAAAAAAAATTATTTTTTTATTTATTTCTTTCTTCATATCGTTTTTGATATCTTAATATTAAAATTAATTTAAAAAAAATAAAAAATTATTTGTATAAAAATACTTTAAAAAAAAAAGGTGATTTTGATCTCAAATTATAACAACATTTAAAATCAATTGGCTGACAAGTTTAGGACAGAGATGTGAATGGATTTTCAAGACAAGACAACATTTTAACCACCCAATTGTCATTTTCATATTAATACACGAATTAAGAGCATTTTTATATTAATTAACAAGATAGAATCTTAGTACAATAATTACAAGCAAAAGCCTAATAGAGGTTTATTATATGATACAGAGTAGGTTCCAAATAGCTTTCCAAGTTAAGTGCCCGTTTTGTATTATAAAAACATTTTGAAAAAATTATTCTTCTTATAAAATTATTTCCAGCTACAAGAACAAACGGGTCTAAGATGCAGATCAAACAAGGTGGAGGCCCAGACATGGCACGGGTAAGCCTGGCCTAATAACAAATAATCACACGTGCATAAAGAAAAACATCTTTCCTCGTTATCACTTTCAGAATTTTAGAGGAGGAGGAGATGACATAGATATATTATAGATCTATTTTTTAGGCAAGGAATTTATATTAATTAATTAATCTTTACCTTTGATTTCCTTATTAAATATTTGGTAATAATTCAAGCAGCATTACGACATTAATTGCTCAAAAATATTAATTAATTAATATATGTTTTGCAGAACTATTGATCTCTTCACTTTAGAATGTCCAGATTAAAATCCCTCCAGTCTCGAAATATAAATACTAGCAAAGCAAATATAAACAAATTAAAACACCATCATTGACATAATCAAAGTTTAATTACCCCGTACATGTAGCTTTATAATTATATGAAGATAGCTTTATAGTTTGTTCAAATATGCTGCTGCGCGGACAGCTGATCGCATCCTGGTCAACATGCATGAGAACTGAACCAACCATCAGTTTGGTATGAGCTTGAAAGGAGGCCTAACAAGAGCTGGTGCTGGATTATAGTTTCCATAGTCTTTGGTGATAACTCTTGGAAGAGCCTTTCATGGATGGTTGCCCCTTCATTGTAGTTTGATGGATTGCTTGGTATGTATCTCCTATCGGTAAAGTAAGAATTATGAGATGAATAATCGGACAGAACTCGAAGAAATTAAGCAGAGAGATAGAAGAAAGGCGGTTATATATTTATGAAAATTGTGATGTAACTAATTACTATGAATCTGATTTTATGATCTGGACGTGTGAGCTACACTTTTCTATCTGTGGTTAAAGGATTGAGCTCTCGTACTTGTTATAAATCTTGAACCATCAGCAGCAATGATAATGAAAATCGATGCTCATCATGAGTATAACAGAAGAAGATTATCAAACCCCATAAGTGGCACTTCTTGCTCAGCCAACTTATTCACGAACTTGGACAGTCGACCTGCAATCTTTTGAGGGTGTGCGTTAATGGTGAGCTAGCTTTTCCTGTTACGTGCTACAGTTTCCGAACATAATAAGAAAAGGAGTTAGATTGATCAAAAAATGCCTTCAAATTTCTTGTTAGCACAGTGAAAACCAGGTCAGGAGTTCTTGTTGATTCGAGTGTTGTCTGTCCTATGTGTTCTAAACGTGAATCAGATTGCACGGTATAGTTTTTGTAGATGACTGTTGTTTCCGATTGTTCTTAACGACAAGGACATCTCGTCAAAGTACTCATAAAATAACACTGATAAACAATAAAAAATGGCATTATCTTTCTTCTCTTTTCTGATAAAATGGTGTTAGGAGAAGCACTACTCCTACTACTACTGATCCACTAACAAGTCCATCTGTTATTAACACGCCTTAAAATGTATTGAAGTTTGAACGAAAGTGCCTAATTAACATGTATGATTAGAGTAGATCTATGTGATCATAAATGTAATTAGTTCTCCCTCTATCCTTGGTGCCATGGAGTAACAAGTCATCATGGCAATGTCTATATAATCTTCAACCTAATTCCTTGATGAGCACATGACAATCCGCCCCTACTTCCACAAAAGAAATTCAGCAAGCAATCCTTCGACATTGCTAATATTGACCACTTATAGCCGCGCTACACTAGAGAGTGATGATACACACTAGCAAGTGACTCAAGATCAAGGATTCCCTTGCCTGGATAAAAATCCAAATAAATTGATATTTTGAGGAATTAAAGGTAGATGGAACAGGAAATGCACATTAAATTAGAAATATTTGGATCGTACATGATAATGTAAAGGCACATTCAGATTCTACAATGACTAACATGGATCAAGACTATCCTATATAACAAAAATGCTGCAGGTAGTGAACTCGGGTGTTTGAAGTACAGCAGACAGGTATGACAGCAGATACACAACCAAACACTGGATACTACAAGTTTATTTATAGAGACGACAAAACAGGAACCACCAAGTATCAATCAGTATAACTATGATGATGAACTGATGTTCATTGCCTGGTCATTTTCATGGCGCAAACTGTTTTCCCGACTGTACACAGCTTTGGCACCCTGAGAAGAAGATTGAATTGATGAGACAATGAAATATCATACGTTACATGGATACAGAAGAAGGTAAGCAGTACTCACTTGGAAGATGGTTCCAAGTTTTTTCAATCCTTTAGCTCGTGACTTCAGAACATCACGGGACACGCTAGGGTCTTTAAGTACCTGAAACAGAAAACATAATTAACAAATCATTCTTCTTTTCACTACATTCATCATCATTTTTTCTTGCAATTCCTTTTTAGAGACCAGTTCGTATAACATGTCTGCCGAGTTTTAACAGTCTTAAATCATTCAGTAACCCCCCCGACCTCGGCCTAACATTCAGAACACACACTAATACAATAATGCATCTCACTAACAAAATCAATTTTTCGATAGCATGAAAGGAAATATTGCAAAACAAAATGCTTCACACAGACTGAATCCAGGGTGCATGCTTGTGCCAAGCTTCGACATATAGCAAGATAAGGGCATGTGGTATGGTCAGCAAGTAGGCCGGAAGAGGAGGATGAAAGCACATTAAGCATTTTTCCAAAGAACTCAATTGTCACCTCATAATTTACAGGAATGTCAGCCTAGAACTTTGTGTACAGTAGAAAGAAATCACCAGAAGTCACCAAGTAAAATTCGAATGCGGGCATCTATCAAAAACCAGGGTTGTTGTTTTTGAAGGTAAACAGCTACTTCAGTTTGCTAATTACAGATGAAGCTGAATTCTAGTCCCTCCTCATCTATTTGAACTACCAATAAGAAGTGAAATGTTTTAAATCAGCAATTATCTACTTGATTGTCTTTGAGTCATAAATGACTTGAAACTGAGATTTAATGTCATGAGAATGTCCACTATCTAAGGGATAAACCCATTTGGCCGCTACTCTTTCATAACAACAGAACTCTCTTTCATTGCATCAGAACTCGCAGGCTTGCAGAATGAAGTTAGCCGTCATGAGAATAAATAAGAAAGGAAAAGAGAACAACTTACTTCCAGGCAAACACGTGATAAGGTACGTTCAATGTCAACCACGTTGATCTGCCAAAGTGATTGAAGCATAGCATCCTTCTTATCTTCAAGGATTTTCTGCATGCTCTCTTCTTGGTTTTCTACTCCATCCAACTTCTTCAACTCCTCCTGTATTTGAATTAAGGAAACAGCACCTGCAAATTCAAGAGAAAATAATCCTTTTAGGTTTCATTTAAATTATAAACTAACGTGAATGACCTTGAAGCCTGTTTCAAGATATTGAAGCTTTAGTTTCGGAAAACTGCACCTGAAGCTGCCATTACTTGTGATTTTATCAGATGTCCTTTATCTCGTACCCATTCTGCCAAAAATGGTACCTTCATATACCGTTTGTCCTTTCCAAGCTCCTTAGAAGCTTTCCTTGTGTAGATATAGCCAATGGTGTGCAGCATAGCCTCGCCAAATGCTGATGGTTATAGTAGTTATGAGTTGAGTTGGAAATTCAGATAAATTTTCTTTTAAGAACAAGAAGTTAATAAAACAATGCCAACAGCATTTGCACGTGCACAGTTGCCCAAATCATAGTCTTTTCATGTTGCTATATAGCTAAAACTTTTAAGAGTAATATTTGAAAAATAACTCCAGCATGGACAATTTTAACATCACATAGGCATTGTCATGGAATCCTGAGTTATGTAAAAAGGATATAGACAAGCTTCAGAAAACGAAAAAGAAATGAAGTTACAGTGCATGACACAGTGGCTGAGAGCAGAACCTACTTCTACACCAAAACAGTTATTCTCCAGAATCCTTTCATTGCACTTGTATGGTCAAGAAGAAATCACCAAAAACAGCCACTAAAATGGGAGGACATAAGAACTCCTCCTTGCAGCAGGTTTTCCATAGTCAATAGTTTTCAGAGTTGATTACTTTTTTAAGTGATATAAAACGTTAATTGAGGAACAGAATATACCAGCTGCTGAGAGGCGGCGTGCTTCTGACTTTGCCCAATTTGTAAACTCATTTTCCCGGCCCTCAACAAATTTTTCAAGGCAATTTTTGAGAATTGTTATAAGCTTTTCTTCTCTCTCTCTCTGCAGCACCTGTGGATTAAAAAATAGCCAGGGGATTTATTCAAGTGCACCACACACTGACAGAAAAACATCAGTAAATAAAATACCTTCATCTTCATTTCCATATCCTGTATGCCTCCTTCATTTTCAAGAGATGCTATTGTCGCCAATGCAAGTTGGCCAACGTAATCTTCAAATAATTCACTCCCAAACATCATTCCAAAGACAGCTGAAGGATCCACCATGGATTCCCTGGCAAAGAGAGTATCTTTCATGAATTCTTCTGGATTAAAAAAGATGTGGGAAATGAAACAAAGATTAAAAGATGAACCCAACAATGATTAACAGAGGAACCCATCACATGACAATATTACAGTGAGACGAAGGGCAAATCATTCCCTGGTAAAGTTAGTGATCAGCAAATTGGTTAGAGCCCTGAAATTGGACAGGTCAGTGGCCCAGTATATTGAATGGATTAATGTGGTCTTCTTGTCGGCATGCAAGTCTCAAATCTGGCTTTGTCCAACAGTGTTTCTTCCTCGTGAGAAAAAAGATTGTCATTTCTTCATCAACCACTTCCTCATGGATTTAGGCTCCATCTCCCTTTTTTCAGTAGTTGACAAATATAATTCCAGAAGGATGAATTAACAAAAATGTAGGCATATTTGAAGCTGTTTTATGATGAAACGACATCCTGACTTCCATTTTCCCACAACTAAAGGCTTTTACATGATTATACATTCAATCTTTGTAGCATCAATTTCCCAATACGGACTAAGGGAATCAGCATCTTAGGAAAAGAGAGTTTTTTTATATACTAAGAGCGTGTTTTCTCTAAGTTAAATTCCAATGAGTCCCCAAAGGAGTTTAAGCTGAAGCATAATAGAAAGCAATTTATAGTTGTTTAAACTTACTGTGTTATTCCTTCCTTTCCATACATGTCATATTTTTCACGCTTCTGGGGATCACTTAAGATCTGGTATGCTTCACTGAGCATCTACAAACATATAACAAATAAATAAGCTCAACAACAGATGCAAGTTGACAAATAAATGTGTTCTTCCATTATGTATATGCTCTGGCTTTTCGTAAACCATCAAGAAATGAAAGGGAAAGGCAATAAATTCCAATTTCCAAGGAAAGTTCACCCTATGTCCGAATAAATGAGAAATTTTCTAGCAAAAGACAATCAATAGAGCATATTAAAGCATAGATTTTCCTCATTTGTGCAGTGCAGCACAGTGCAGTTGAATATACAACTTAACTCAACCACAGGATTGCTTGTTCAAAATGACGAAATAACACGCAACTGAAAGCACTAAAAAACTTACATAATAACCAAGATATAATCTTCAATGACAATCATATTATGAGCTAACCTGAAAATTTTCTGCAGCTTTTGGATCTCCAGGATTTTTATCTGGATGAACTATCCTTGCCTGTTCAAAGCACCAGAAACTACACTCAATAACGATCCCACGAGTAGGGAAAACATGAGCAGAAAAAATCAGTGCTTCCACATGTTCGTGATAAAAACAAAAGATTGCATCTGCAATTTTAAGACCTTTATTTCAAAATTCACAACTCTTCAATAGAACCACTTCAGTGCACTACTTAATTCTTTTCCCATGGGATTGAAGCTATTAACTTTGTGGCTGACCCACAGCTTTTAGAACCACTTCCATTGAAAGCTCACCTTGAGATAGTAAGCCTTCTTGATCTCTGCCGGTGTCGCCTCGACCTTGACCCCCAAAAGGTCATAAAAGGCTGTATCTTTAACCATTGTTTTTGCTTTTAATCTTGCTTTAGGAGAAGCACATGATAGGATCAGAGAAACGAAGACCGAGAATCAGCCTCATTAACAAAAAATAAAGTAAATTCAATTCAGTAAATTAAGCACACGGAACAACAGTAATGGCAGACAAACTGCATTCACTTATAAATATAAAAAGAATCCATCCTTCCAAGAAAAACAAGATGGGTTCCTTCCAAATAATAGAATGGGATAAAAAAAATAACAAGATCGAGCTTTCGATGAAAACAATGAAGTTTTTACGATTTTGCCGAGCCTAGATTTTAGCTAATGCTACCAAAAACAGGCATGTATTTATCACAAACTAAAAAATATAGAGAGAGGGACTATGATAAAGAAACAAGATCAAGATTCTAGAACTCACGAAGAGAAATTTGAGATGGGATTTCAAAGACAGGGAGGCTTGCTTGTTTCTTGCAGATAAGAAGCACAGAAGATCAAAGGAAGCGAGAAAGAATCTAACAGAACGGAGACCTTAACGTGTCGCTCAGCTACGGATAAGGGTTTTATAGTTTCGAGAAAGTTTTTAATTTAAAAAATAAATATTTTTAAAAAAATATAAAAATAAACCATTTGTAATTGGTCAATAAAATACAAATGAAACTTTAACTGCGCTAAGGATGGTATCGTTTTCTAGAACTGAAGAAGCTTCTTGGTAAGAGGGGGAAGACGTGTCGATCATTAACGAATGGTTGGCATTCTTGACTGGTAGCAGAAGCTACTTCTGATTTGATTTCTTTATTGCAAGCTCAAAACATTGCGGCTACGTTTTATTTTTCGTTATTAAGGTCCAAAATCTTGGGATGGCCTTCCGAGAATACTTAGATTAAATTAACCTGTAAGAATTAGCAATTAGAAGACTAATATTTTTTTAAAAAAAATAACATTTTAAATTTTGACTCATTTAATAATATAATAAAAAATAAGATAATTACAACAAATTTAAAAAATATATTTTCTAAATAAAACAATGTTAGGTGGAACTCCTGACTTAAACATGAAGTATGTTAATATTATATATTTATTGTGCATTCAAGAGATAATTTAATAAAATAATTATTATTAAAAAATAAAATTAAATAATAGATGTAAATCAAAATATTTAATTTTATAAAAAAATTGTTTAACTTGTTATATTTAATGAATTTATTTATTAAAATTAATTTGTAACATTAATCGGCACACTCGTAACATTTACTGAAAAAAAAAGAAAAAAAAATAATGTATAGAGCTACATATAATAAAAATATTATGAAAAAAATAAAAATATATTTTTTAAAAATAAATTCAATGTATGTAAAATAAAATCATTTTTAGAATGTTAAATAAGCCAAAACATAACACATGAAATTAGTAATAATTAAAATATAAACTTAAAAATTATGTAAAAAAAATACATATAAAAAAAGTATTAACTAGAAAAATCAAAAGATCAAAAGAAATAAAAAAAAAGTCCATACATTTGATAGTTTTCATAAGCTAAAGCAAATATCTAATCCATTAACAAGTGGCTCGAGCTGAGGGCATGTAAGTTAAACTCAGGTATACAAGTTTTTTATTTATTTATAAATTAATTGAGCAAATCATATACCATCCATTCTAATTTATTTTAAAAAATAAATAGATGACATCTTGTTTGGATCCCTAGATATGGCTATTGTAGTGGCTAGAAAATAGGGTTAAAGTTTTTTCATTTAAATCATCATTTTCAACCTATTTTTTACACAAAACACATAAAAAAGCATCATATAAACCTTGTTAAAGTAATATATGATATCAAAATACACAAAAACAAACACTTCAAAACCTGAAATAAAAAAATCTTTTTAAGTTGATATCTATCTTTTTATGTACTTTTAAAGTAAGAAAAATATATAGTTCATCCTTCCGTCATATAAAATAATTTTTTATGGATCAAATTTTTAATAACAAATAAATATAAAAAATATTAAAAAAATATTTTTCAAAAAACTGTTTTTTATTAAATAAACTATTCCTTCGTAATGTTTATCTCAATTGTAGATGCTAATTTTAAATATACTTGCATGATACCAAGTGATATATAATTACATTTAATTAAAATTAGAAGAGGTTAAAAAAATATATTTGGTGTTGCGTTCTGTTATTTAAAAATTAAAAATAAAGAAAGAAAAATGAAATAAAATTTGATAATTTGATTATTAATCTTCTTTCGGCATGGTAGCAAAAATCTTAAAGCACCACGGAACAGTCTCCCTCCATCGCCAGTCTCTGAATGTTATATAAAATTCTAAATGGGCCTTTCCCTTTCTTTAGAATAAAATCTCAGATGGGCCTCCTGTGAATACCAATATTCTTTAATTCAACTTGGGCCTCACAGTCCACCAATTCCCTTTCCTGTATGTATGATATGTATATATTATATTATATGAAAAAAATCAGTATGTTTTTTAATCATATCAATATAATATAAAATATATATTTCAGGTTAGGTTCAAGTGAGATTTGAATAAGGTTTGAAAATTTTCATATTTTATTTATTATCTCTTGAATAAAATAATTATTCAAAAAATATATATCTATTTAGACTGATTCACATCAGTATACATCAAGTTTGAATTATATAACCACGTGGGACATGAAGTGTGATATTTCTACTACTGATAAGCAATAGGCCCAAACCTGTTTTCAAGAAGGAAAACAAGGCCTTGGGCTTAAGCTTGATAACCTTAACAGCAAGGTTTATAAGATAGTTTCCGACTGGGCCCATTTTATTTTAGCGAGAATCCAATGGGCCTTCCTAAGTACAAGTCAGGATTCCAGATGGGCTGTCAAGGCCTGTTTCGTACTTGTGTATACTTTCACAGCTTTATTCCCCACGTCCTCCTTGCAGGCACCTGTTTTGTTTTTATATTTTAAAAGTATTTTAAAAAATTTAAAATTTTTATTTTTTATTAATTTAAAATTAATATTTTTAAATTATTTTAATATATTGATATCAAAAATAAATTTTTTTAAAAAAATCATTAATATATATTTTAATACAAAAAAAAAATTAAAAAAACAACCACAACAATACTTTCAAATATTCATCATTTTTTCCAAAATTAAGATATGTCTTCTTGAAAAAAATTAAAAAAAAAAAGAATTATCTAGGTGGTGGCCAAGTGATAAGGACTTGGGATTAATGGGTTTGCTTCCTCTGTGGTCTCATGTTCGAGTCTTTGGTTGCTCATATGATGGCCACTGGAGGCTTACATGGTTGTTAACTTTAAGGCCCGTGGAATTAATCGTGGTGCGTGAAAGCTGGCTCGGATATCCATATTAATCTAAAAAAAGAGAAAATGTTGAAAATATCGCCCAGAAAAAGAGATGGAAAGGACAGTTTGTAACCAAGGAACCTGATCTGCATAAAGTCGTAAACTATAGCATGTTCTTTTACAAAGTTGTTGCTTCTACAGAGGAAACATCTAGCAGTATATATAGCACGTGGCCTCCTTGGGGTGAAAAAAGAAGCAACGGAATGGTATCGTTTTGTTTAAAAAAATACTGGTGATTATTTTTAAAAATATTTTTTATTTAAAAATGCATGAAATTTATATTTTATTTATTTATTTTTAATATTAACATATTAAAATAATTCAAAAATAAAAAATAATTTTAAACAAAAACAAATTAAAAAAATTATAAAATGATGAAATTTAAACCAGGTTATTTACGATGTCTGTCAAACAATTATGGACCAGTCACATCCATGCTACAATGAGTCGCGTACAGGGACGCTAGGTTCTCTTTTACTTTCTTTTTATCAACAAAATGTCTTTTAATTTGGTCTTATTTTGTATAGTTATTTCTTCTCATTTATTTAAAATGTTTTTTATATAAAATAATATTTTTATAATTATTTTTAACATTAGTATACCAAAATAATCTAAAATAGTAGAAAAATCAAATTAAAAAAATTAATTTTTAAATGCAAAAACTTGTCGGTGGAAAATTTTGTTAGGCAATACTGCTTTTACGAGTTTGGAAAGATTAGAAAGAATATTACAAGATCATTGATAATTTAAATTATAGTCTTGGATGTGGCATGTTTCTTTCGGTAAAATAATTAATATAATGGCCGGTGAGCATGCAGCTCGTAATTGGCAGTAGAGTCTCTTTCCTTCCAGATGTTTCGTCCTCGAACCTCTTCTTTATAATTAAAAAGATAATAATTGAAATTAATATAATGGATATCACTGTATATAGTCAAAAGGAATAAGAATTCCCTGATTAAAAAGCATATTCAAGCCAAAGAATATGGTGGGGGCATCGAAAAAGTCATGCTACAAATTTCTTTTTCTCAAAGTTAAACAACAGTTCTGGTGTAGAAATTTGGCTGCTTGATCTTGGGGGGGGTTAACACTAGCTCTACTGCATGTCTTGATTGCATTCCTACGTGTTTTCAAATCATTGGGTGGGACTGTTGATGTCAGCTAGCAGAGCTAGGGTTCATCTCCATTCTCTTTTACCCCTCAAACAAGCATGTCGTCTCCCTCGCTCTCAATCAATGATGATGCTAAATTGCTGAGTTAAACGTCAGTAGCACCCAACATCAATACTAGTTAAAGCCTCCCTCCCTCTGCTCTCTTTTCACTAATCTAATCATTCTTTGAGAGCCAGCAAAGCCTTGGATGGCTCCATGCCAGACATCATCGATCACTGATTAATTAAGTTAATCAAATAAATCCCATTTAGAAGCATATAATCTTCCCTCTTGGCCACGCCTAGATATATACCAGATGCCTTTTCTTCAACTCATGTGAGCCATGGAATAGCATGGCCGGCGCCCACATGCCAGCGCCATGATCTCCTGGCTGACGCTAATGCTCGTAAGATTCCTTTTATTTTCCTATCATGCAACCAAATCCAAAGAGGAAAAGGCACGAGAGAAGATTTCATCATCCATGTTCCCTCTTTTTGCATGGCGGGTTTAATCATAATACCAGCTGCTATCATTGTTTTGGCTCATCACCGACTTTCTTTCTTTCTTCCCTGTGCTTGTCCAGACAGAAGCTAGCATCCATACA
Organism: Populus ilicifolia; assembly: GCA_015708895.1. Taxonomy (NCBI): domain Eukaryota; kingdom Viridiplantae; phylum Streptophyta; class Magnoliopsida; order Malpighiales; family Salicaceae; genus Populus; species Populus ilicifolia. Next base: position 579,862 of record SRLM01000356.1, read on the forward strand.
AGGCAGCAGCAATTTTCATGTAATTACTCAATATTTGTGTGATTAAGTATGGTAAATGTCCACTCTAAGTAGAAATCATACTATCCAGATGATTATTCTGCTTTGTACTCGAAGCCCTGCCCCAGTTTTCTGTTTGTAGGAGGAGATCATAAAAGGCATTAAATTCAATCCAAACCTGTATTTGTAGCTTCCTTGGAAATACATCATTAAATATACAACAGTTCAGTGGTCTCATCAAGCTGGTTTGCATACTTTAAAAGGAAATATTAAATGTTGCTTTCTTGGCTTCGAAAAATATATGGACATAAAATAGTGCAAGTTAAACGTCAGGGGAGAACGATTGAAGAAAAGGCAAGGGCAATTCTTTGAACCCAAAGGAACGTGCCGTGGAAGTTTATATATATATATAGATAGATATTAAATTATTAATTTTTTTTTAAAGTATTAATATAATATTTTTCAGGTTAAAACACTTTTGAAATCTATCCGAATGGAAATGAAAATATAATACAAAACAGGCATTAAACAAGTGTTTTTTCGTGCCGTCGATCACATGTTTAACTCACAAACAAACAAATTTTAAATCTAAATGAATTTTACGTCAGAGAATGGAGTGTCTGATTGCTGGCTAGTTCGCACGATGCACAGCAACCGCTAGGGAAAAAGGGCTTTAAATAACCATAATAAAAAACAAGTTTTAGCACTAAGACTTTAAGCATGTACCGCCCGTAATTGGTCACTAAGATCTTTTTCCCATATGAAACTAGTGTTTCTTTAGTCGGTGTGTTACGTACGGCTCAAATTATTTTCTTTACCTAAAAAATAAGAATATTAAAAAATAAAAATTTAATTTATACCAGCTGAAGTAACTTTTAAATACTTAAATGATAAAGCATTGCATGATATATACTTTAAAAAGTATATTAAGACAACAATAAAGTAGATTGAATCAGACTTATTATGGTTAATTACTACATAAACCTGTAATATGGATATAAGATAGTTATAAAACTATGAACCAATATCAAGACAAAATAAAAGGCCTAAGCATAACAAATCAAAGGCTAAGAGTGAAAAAAAAATTATTTTAAACACTAAACAAGAAAAAACTAATTTGAGTAAACCTTTATAAGTGACCAATGCAATACTTTAGGATAAGACAACTTTTTCAACCTAAAAAACACTTGATGCTAGGATTTCCAAATAAGTAAAAAAAATCCAATACTCTAGTTATTGAGTCAATTAAATTTAGTAAGTTTGGTTGATATATATATAACAATAACAATAACAACCTCAATTGAATAATAACAAAAACTAAGTAAACCTGAGTGAATCATCTAAACCAAGGTTAATTTTTTAAAATTGCAACCCTTGAAATCTCAAACTTGGACTTAAATAAAAAGCTAAATTCTTAATTAATTTAATTTTGAAGAATAGAATTAGAAAAAATAGCAATAAAAGGAATGAGAAGCAAACATAAAAAAAAAAAAGAAGATGAAATCACAAGAAATAAATAAAATTTATAAACTATACCAATAAAAAAAAATAGAGATCAAATTTGAAAGATAAGAAACTGAAGGAGGATAAAATTGAATTTTTCCTTCCAATTTAAAGTGGTTTTCTCAAGTAAAACAATTATAATTCAAAGAATATAAAATAAATCTCAAGGGAAAAGAAATTGAAGGGTTATTGTCATTTTATTCATGGGCAGCACACAAACTAGCTAAAGGAGAGAGAAATAAATGTGGGAAGAAATTTGAATCGATGCTAAACCAAATAGAATCATTATACATGTGCTATTCATGTAGTAAGAGAATGTGAGACAATCAAATAACATGATAAAATATCTTTTTTCTTCACCAGAGTCAACTTCATACGTCTCTTAAAAATAATGGAGTGGCATGCATCTATCAATAGCTTTTTTTTATATTTTTATTTTTATATATTAAAAAAAATAAAATCACCCTCGAGACCAAATAATTATCGCTATAAAATGATGATTTATCCATTCAAGAAAGTTTTGAGAATTTTGATTTTAATAGTAATAAACTCATTACAATGTTCGTAAAAAAATAAAAAACAAAGAATTCCCCTAGCTATAATTAATTGATATTTTGCTTTTAAATGTATTAATATAAATCTACTATGCAAATAATCTAGGACACAGTTTGAGGTGCCTCTCAATAGTTTAAAAATGATAAATAAAATATATAAAAATATAAATATACTTTTGCATGTTATTTCAATGAGTTTTTTAAAGGTAAAAAACATAAATTCACTATTATAATCCACGTTAGTTTATGTATCGATTGTAGTTTGTCTACAAAGTTAGATTCTATTAATGCCCAAAAGTTTGGATTAAGCTATTTATATTGATTTTAAATTTTAGACTAACTATTTTAAAAAATTAATTTAAAATAGGATAATTAACCACCTATAAAAATGATCCATTTGATCAGTGCATGGGTAATATAGTAATACCCGCTAATAGATCCTAGTGGATAACAAAAATCAAATTTCTTCTTTTCTTTCCTTTTAAATTTCAAATTTGACATTATTTTTTTGTTGGACTATTGATAACCCTATTCATTAAAAACTTTATTAAATGTTTAAATACATATAAAGATTTGATTTTAGTTACTTCTCTAAGTTCCAAATTATTTATATATTCATGAAAAGGGGGAAAAACATAAATTAAAAAATGGAAGTGGTTTGCCATTAGAATTTCTCTAAAAGTTTATTTATATAAGCATTTTTAAATAGTATTTGAGATGGATCCCAGTTCCAATAACGTTGTTAATTTTTAAGTTAAGATGGTTCAAAAAGTTAAGTATAAGCAAATCTTTAAATCATAGTAGAAGTAATAATTCATAATTTTTTTCAGAAACTAGATATCTAATCTTTTTATCACATATATTTATTAACTCTATCACAAATAAAAAAAATAATAATATTACATGTATTATTTAACAATTTCATTATATATATATATAATGAAATTGTTAAATAATACATGTAATATTGTTTTTTTTATTAAAAATAGAATAATATTTTCAGTTTAACCTACATATTATCTCTTTATATTTAGGTTAATTCAAGCACTTTTGAAAAAAGAGATTAATGAGAATTCCAACCTCCTTCTCCTTTATGTTAGTATTTCTTTATATATTAATGACACGATTATTATTGATGATGACATTGATGGTATGTCACTTTTAAAGGCAGAGTTGGCTAAACAGTTTGAAATGAAGGATTTGAATTATCTTCAATATTTTTTGGATATCGAGATAGCTTCCTTTCCTACAAGTTATCTATCTTTTTTTTTCAGTCAAAATATTTTTAGTAAGCTAGACTTACTGATAATAAGACTATAGATACTCTCATTGAGATAACGCAAGGTATTCTTCTTCCAATAATTTACCTTTGATAGATTTTACTTTATACTATACTATTATTGTAGCTTGATATATCTCACCATTATTTGCCCAAATATAACATATGATGTTTTTGTTGTTAGTCGGTTTGTTTCTTTTCATACTACTGTTTACTGAGCATTTGTTCTTTGTATTTTGCAATATCTTTGGGGTACAGTCTTTTAGAATCTTTTACTTTTATTCACCTCTTTCTTGAAGCTGCATGCATACTCTAATGTTAATTATGGTAGTGATCCCACATATCACAAGTTTGTTGCCATTTTCTATATCTTTCTATGTGATTCTCTTATTTCTTGAAAGAGTAAGAAATAATCTATTATTTCTCAATCCTCAACCAAAACAGAATATCGTATTATAACACCTATTACCAGGGAGATTGTTTAGTTATGTTGATTACTTGCTGATATAAGAGTTTCTCTTTTTCATCCTACTCCTATATATTATGATAACCAGAGTTATATTTAGATTGCTTACGGGTTTTTTTTCATAAGCAAACTATACATATTGAGATCGATTATTATCTTACTCGTCTTCATCTCAAGCATGACATTATTATTTTGTTTTTTTTGTTTCTTCTTCTTTATAGATTGCACATATCTTTACCAAGTTACATTTCATCTCTCGCTTTTGTTTTGTAGTTAGTGGACTTTTATTTTAGAGAAAAAGTCATAAGAATTTAGTAGCATTATATAAAAAACTGATGTAATACCATGCACTAAAAATGAATAGTGTAGAAGCTAGCCCCCAAACATCTGAATATATTAATTATAAGGGTTATAGAAGTTTAACATGCATATTTGTAAAGGGTATACCATGACTCTTGACCAGTTGACAATCAGAACAAGTAGAGTTATTTTTATTTCAAATAGATAAAAAAATAACCTTATTGATAACTAGAAATGAAGCATGTCCGAGATGATAATGCCATATTTGGGAAGACACAGGAATACTAGAGAAAGCTTATAGCTGAAGATGAGCCAATAAAGCTGAAAAGTTGTAGAGACCATTACCGAGTGAGTCGCGATGTAGGATATTCCCTGAGTAGTCCTTTATAATGAAGAAAGAGGCATGAAACTTAAAGAAAACATTATTGTCTATACAAAAATGCTGAACAAATAACAAATTTTTTTGAATATCAAGACTAAGCAAAATTTGATTGAACAAACAATTTAAAAGGAGAAGATCTAGCAGAAGTGCCACTTTGCACAATTTTCAGACCTATACCATTAGCAACCTGAACATGATCTTATATATTATAGCCTTCATGGGAAACATGAATACTTCATGTTATTTGTGAAATGACATGTGGCTCTTGTGTCAGGATGCCATTCTTTATTAGTTTGCAGATAGTGGGCAATAAGTAATGCTTATAGTTGGTTCTTTGAATGGTTTTGATTCTAATAAGATAAATCAAAGTGATGATAACATTTGCTAGCATTATATCCTGGTTTGAAGCATACATGAGAGATAAGAGAGTTTAATTGGTTGTAATTATGAAAGTGAGAACATCTCCAACCATGATAGGTACTATGATTACAATTGGAGTTTGAAAAATTCTAGGTTGGTGGGTGTACTATTAGGGTCGTGTTGTGACTAGATTTACAGAGGCAATAATTTGAAGAGGTTGATTATTATAATTTATCTGTAATTCACATATGATAAACAGGGAGTAAAGTTCCTCTAAACTAACAGGATCAATTCTTGAAGTAATTATTGAGGTCAAGGAATCATATTCCTAGCCAAGTCCTGTAAGAACATAGGTGATTATATCATCATTTGTGAGAAGTTGTTCAACAAGGACAAGCTTGTTGGACATTCTTTTAATGGAGAGGGAATATGAATTTGCTGTTAGTACAGCTTTTCTAGTATTAGCTAATTGAATTTGAATTTGAATCGTTTTAGCATAGGGAAGAGAGGAGAAGTTATGCTAAAGTGTAAGTCATACCTCACGAAATGTGGTGTAAGACATCTTCTATGAGTGAGGAGTTAATGGTGGCTAGGATTAAGGAATCGTGATGAAGCCACTGATTATATTGAGGATTTGGAATTTTTTAAAGGTTGTTTGTATTGGAGTAAGATAATTTTATTTCTTTAGGTGGAATAGAGATTGTGCCATTAATGTAACCATAAAAGTCGTGACCTTAAAATTATGATAAAACTTGAGCTTTCCACAAAGAATAATTGAAGGAGTGTAATTTGATAGTTATAGTAAATGAAAGATTGGAAAGGGCTAAAATACTAGTAGGAGTAATGGAATTTGAGGAGGATGAGAAGGCCATTTAGGATTAGAGAGGAGAAGACATATGTTTTTTAATGGCTGTAATAGCATGTAAGACTTTCAATTGCTAAGGAAGAATGCAAAAATATTGTGATGTTCTATTATTGATATATGCATTTTATAAAGAGTTTAAATATAAAATAATTCTAACTATTATTTTATAAATTTACATTCATTTCATAAATTCAAAATTTAAATAGAAACAATCTTATTAATTTTTAAATTTTTAAATATTAGCTAGTTATACTCTTGAGCTAGTTACACTTCTGGATTTAGACTTTGTTGAAGCATGATCATTTATGAGATTTTTTTTGACATGTTTTTTATAATAATTATAGTTGTTATATCATGAGTTTAAGAAAATATGTTAAATAATATATTTAATATTATTTTATTTATTAAGAATATAATAGTATTTTCAGTTTAATATATATAAATATAATTTATTTGTATTTATATTAATTTAATTATTTTAGAATAAATAAATTAATGACCATTCTAATTTTTTTATTTATATCTGTTATATTAATCTGAATTAATTTAATAAAAATATGACAAGGTTTGAATTTTACTGAGATATAGCGACTCACAATCATCAACCACAACATTTCTCGATTCAAGATTTTAAATTCAACTCTTCTCAGGTCGGAAACAGTTCCATGAGAACTTCGGATTTGGACACAGCTGATGAATTAACCTTGGTGTCCTTGGGAAAATTCCTTACCAAAAACCTATGCACCCCAGGATTTATTGTTAATAATAATTACAAAAAAAAAAAAAACATCGACCATCCTTCCCAAATTTAATTCAAGAACTGACTGGGGCTTGGTATCTGGAGAGTTATAACATGTGTACTTTTTTCTCTCTCGACTGATTCAAAAAATCTACCACTTAAATATTTCAAGTTTTTATTTGTTGAATACAAATTATTTTTTTTATTTTTTTTATTATTAAAAAAATTAATTAATAAAAAATTAACTTGATTTTTGAAGAAAAAAATTTAGATTGAAAATACTTTTAAATAATTATAAAAAATTTAGAATTATCATATTATTTATTAATTCTCAAACTTTTTATTGCTATATATATTTTATTTTAATTTTTTTTCTTTCAATTTTATCTTTTTAAATTTAATTTTTATATTATCTTTGATTTTTATTTTTATAATTAATTTTTATTATTATTTTTAAATTAATTTTTTTATTTATCAAATTTCGCTCTTATTATTTTAATTGTTACTTATTTTATTTGAAATAATTTATGAAATGATAATTATTATTATTTTAATTTTTTATTTATTATATTTAATCTTTATTATTTTGATTATTATTTATTTTATTTTAATTAATTTATAAAATTATATTTTTTTATAATTTTATTTTTTTTCAACTTTTTAATGTTCTTTATTATTTTAACAAAGTTAAAAAGATATTACTAAGTTTTTTTAGTTTATTTGTTATGATATAAATAATTATTAAAAAATGTTTATTAATTTATTTTTTATTATATAAATATTAAAAAATAATTTATTCTTAAAAAAATTGTCTTCTAGAACAAAAATTTTTTCCAGCGAATAAATGAAATGAGACAAGCAAATCTTACATCACTACTGCTAATCTTAGCAGACAGATGCTTAGAAGAACTAGCGACGATGTTGACTAATTTTCTCCAGCGTTCAGTCTTGGAGGCCACTTTAATTTACACATGTCATCAAGCAATAAGACGACTTTGATTGACGTGCATTGGTGCTTGCTTTGCGATTTATCGATTTCCTCGATGCTCTCTTTTTTTATTTTTGGGATAGGATTTACTTCCTCAATGCTTGCAGAAGAAGGCCATTAGCAAAAGAAAATCAAAGAAAGTTACTCTGCTGCTTACGGAACCATGATTGGGACAACGGATTGCGACTGAGGCATGACTCCATTTGTCCCCTTGCAATGCTTTTGTATTTAGTGTGATCGAAACCTATAAAAATAAATCCCTTACAGCCCCCCCAAGTTGGAGCCCATTCGTCCTGTTCCCTGTTGGCTTTTTACTGAGACCAACCAAAAAACAAACTACTCGAGTGGAGAGAACCATGAATAGTTCTGCCTTTTCCATATCTATGGCTACTGATAGTATTGTTCCCTGCACGTGGGATCTGTTCCTCCACTACATGAACGCCTCCCACGTTAATATTTGTGATTAAAAGTGTAATGGTAATTATTTTTAAAATATTTTTTTTTTAAATGTATTTTCTAAACGCAAGTTCAAACACTGAAGTCCCATGGCTGCTGTTTTGTGTCTTCAACCATGTTCCAATCGTTCAGTCAAGTTTAATTTGCTTTCCATTGCTCCTTCATATTGAGTGAACCATGTTTATTGATTTGCTTCAGTCAAGAAGCTTATTTTCGTGAATTGGGATCGTTCCTAGCAATTGCATTCTTACTTCAGACAAATGAGATTTTAGGGGTTAATTTGCTTGGAAGCAGTAATTTGATTACTTTTAACGTGTGAAAAAATGATCCGAAAACATTACTTTGATGTAATAATAATGATTATTTCTTAAGGTATTTTTAAAATTTATTTCAATTTGTTTACGAGCATTTTTAAGATCCAAAAACAAATATTCTCCTGGTGTTCTTGATATTTAACTGCAACTCTGAGTTTTACACTGAAAAAGATGCTGGGGGGCCGCTGTCAAATCCTCCGGGTTCTTGTCATTCAATAAATCTGCAAACGTGAGGTGCTAAATAATGCAAGATTGGATCGGATGCTTGATTCTCATTGAAGGTCCTATTCTCTCACTTCATGCGAGACAAAATTGGCGAGATGCATAGCAACATGGTCTTTGCCCAGTAGTTTCTAAAGAAGTAATCACACGAGTGGTGGTTCTCTGAGACATCTCCTAGTGGATCAAAAAATCATTTTATAGCTCAGAAATTCACAAGCCACCGCATATATATAATCAGCAGCCACTACTTCAGAGCTCCCTGGACAATTAGTCAAAATGCACAGCTCAAGCTTCAAATAAAGGAAAAAAATGAACAATATTTGAAAACAAATGAACAATGTACACTCGAAGGAAGGAGGAAGACTGCTGCTTTGTTTTTATACACTTCATAAACAAGTATTGTGTTTGCACTCAATTATTTCAGTTTGTTAAAAAGTAAGAAAGCCCCATACATGGCTTTACAGATATTTTTTCGTAAAAAAATTTGATGCGGGAAACAAAGAGCTGATTTCACTGTGAAGGCCATCCACACAGCTTGGAACAATAAGAAGAACGCGTTAAAAATAATACCATTACATTTACTGTAATAGCGAAATCCTACTACATCAAACTGTAAAACTCGCAAGCCCTTTTACAGACCAAGAACAAACTAGCCACAACCCTTTTGTTTTTTCTTACATATCCATCTACTCCCCACCCCTTTACTTCTATATATGTTGCCTTATTTCAAACTACTTAAATTATAATCAGCTCTTGAGTGATAATTTCTTAAGCTTGATTATTAATAAACAGATCTCTCTATCTCTCTTCTGCTCGAGAACAGATCAGTAATGAAACATCTCTGCAGACGCCATTATAGGCTGATTCAGGTAGGCCATGTTCCATGGGTTCAAGAAGCTGTCAGCTGCTGGTTCATTGAAGGTGCTCGAGTCTCCAAAAACACCATTGTTTGAATTCAAGGAATCGATTATCTCATTCAAAGACTCCAATCTATTGCTGAGCTCGCTTATTTGAACTCTTAGGATTGTGTTATCAGCCTCAACACTCAAGTAACGCTGAGTTGTGATATTGATGCCTGTAGTAATCTGGTCATTCTCCTTCCTCAATTGAGACACTTGAGCCATTAGATCATCCAAATGCTTCTGTTTTCTCATTCTAGACCTCCTCGCCGATTCGCGGTTTGATATCATTCTCTTTCTCTTCCTCTGATCCATCAATGCCTGCAAATCCTCCTCCGCACCTGAGTTTTGAATCAAAGATGATCCTGAAGATGTTCCACTAGAGGAAGCCATGAGAGACCCACAAAACAGGTTTGCAACTTTTAAACAACAACGGCAACAAACAGAGAGTTATGGCAAAGACCCAAATAGCAACAAACTCAAAAGGAACGCAGATAATAGTAGTAGTAATAGTACTAGCTTTATATTTATGTATATTATATTAGATCAGGCTTTGAGCAAAAATCATGAAACGTAATACAACCAGTAAAGGAAAACAACTGAGAATGATTGAACTAAATGGGTCCTGCGCCTGAAGGTAGAATTTATCATGCACCCAGTAATGAAGATTTCACTGAGAATTGGAGACATGAATCTCAAACATCAAGAACAAAATATTTATCATCAAGATAAGACTTTAAAAAACCCCACTAGAAACCCAAAAGAAAAGGATTGTGACTTGATGCTTGAAACAGCCTCAAAACGCCAGCCCAGCACAGAAGAATTGTACCAAGATGGAGAATATTAATGGGTTTTGGATTCAAGAAACTGAGATCCAAGATCAAGACTGGAGAATAGAAATGGCAGAATATAGCTACAGTTCAATGACAAAACAAGTTGCTTTGAGAGCCAGGAACATGTAAGCAAAATATTCAGAAGGAAAGGTGCCAGAAAGATGCTAGAAGGGAGAAAGGAAGGAGGAAGGGGGCTTCAAGCGAAAGAGAGGACGGCATTTATAGAGCCAAAGAGACTAACAAGCTGATGGGAAAAACAATTTAAAAGAAATTAAAGAATTTGGTGGAATCTCATCAGACAAAAAAAGTTGCTGGAAAAAAGTTGATTGGACATGTGAGGTAAGGGAGGAGAGATAGGAGGGGACCTCCAAAAGGGTCCAGATCCACAGCTGGGATCAACCAACTTCAACCTCCGTTAGTGGTGGTAGTTTTATTTAGCACTGAGGTTTAACTGTTTTTTTTTTAAATAATTATTTTTAAATTGTTTTGATATATTTATATTAAAAAATAAAAATAAAAATAAAAAATATTATTTTAATCCATTTCTAAATAATAAAAACAGTAAAAGATATATACACCACACTTAAAAAAACAATATGTGATTTATCTTGGATACACCATCACATTTGTTGTGTTTATTATTGAAAAGGTAACATTTTTTACACAATATAAAAAAAATTCAAAATTTAAAAAAAAAATCGAAATATATATTGCTATATTTTAGCCACTCAAAATAGTACATCGTTAATATTTATTTAAATACAATGAGCAATGCGCTTGATTTTTATACGTGAAAAATACAAGAATATTGAAAATTCTTTCTTTGAAGAAATGCGAGTAGTTATTTCTATAATTTAGGCACTCATGAATGGCACTGTTATTGTTGAGCTTTCCATGAATGGCACTGTCTTTGAGATATTGTTTAAAAATCCATTAAAAGAGATTTTTAAGTTTATTAGGAAAAAAAAAGTAAAAAGAGATTATAATTTTTTATTAAAAAAACGTCATACCATTTTTACTCTATATTTAATTACAATCAGATCTTTCTAGTGATAAATACAAGAGCAAGGTGAGAAACACTGAATGTCTTCAAGAGGGGGGTGGGGGGGATTAGCAATAATATGGATTTTCTACTAGGTTGATAAGAGTCTCTGTCTTTGCATCCAGAGATATATTAAAATTTTCTGGAAAATAATTACTAGATAAATATAAGATATGCGAGTAAAATTCATCTCATCATTTATAAATTAAGGTAGAATTTAATAGTCTAATCTAATTTATCATATCTTATTCATTTTAGATTTTATTGTCCTCGTAATTTGATAACACAAATCTATATCTATATCTGAATCTAATGCTTTAAAATACATGTAACAAGTTAACAACTAGTATTTTTAATGAAATTAATTATCATTTCACCATTACCATAATTGATGCAAATATTTTTGATAAGAAAAAAATCGATGTTGTAAATTATTTTATACAAGAATATAATCTCATTTTCCTTAAATCACAGCAAAATGTTAATCCTTGAACCAATCTTGTTCTTCAAATTGGGCAAAGCATGTGGTTGCAGATCTGAAATTGTATTTCAGGGTGTGTTTGTTTACATCTTATTTTTTTTTAAAAAAATATTTATTATATCATTTTAATATATTAATATCAAAAATAAATTTTAAAAAATAAAAAATATATTATTTTTATATATTTTCAGAAAAAAATAATTTAAAAAACAACTACTATAAAAATCCATTTAAATCAACTTATTAACTCAATTTCAATAAAAGCTTCCTCCCTTCCATGTGCATGATTTTTTTACTCAGAACTTCAAGAAACCTCTTTCAAAATACATTCATCAAACTAACATAGCCTAACACTTCATTTTTAAAATATGATTTTAGTTATTTTTTAAAATATTTTTCATATTAAAACATGATAAAATGATATTTTTTATTTATTAAAATTATTTTTAAAATCAATATGTCAAAATAATCTAAAATATAAAAAAAATTAATTTTTAGCTAATAATTTTGATTTCTTTTTAAATATAGGTTGGTCCGCATTTCCAAACACTTTCTTAGTATTAATGTATTGAAATAATTTAAAAATAAAAAATTATAATTTAAAGCAATAAAAAAGAGAGTTAAAAAGCGTAATCCAGCTGATCAAACAAACACAGCCTAACAACCCACGGATTAATTTTAAGAAAAGTTATGTTCTATTTTCAAGCATCGAACATCCACTTGCACGTTTATAGCATTTTTTATTAGTTCCACGACTGAAGAGTGCAAGTTGAGTGCCCGAGCCATGCTCACCTTGCAAAAGCAAACCCTTTTCCTTTTAATCATCTTATCTTATGTCACGTTGAGACTACCTGAGGCAAAATCAACAGATTGGTTGCCTCCAAACGACGTCGGGTTTCAGTAGGTTGCAACATAGAAATTGGAGTTTTATTTTTTTTTACTTACCATGGTAAAAAAGAAATTTGATAAAATAACAACGTGTAGAAAATATTAGGAAAAACACCACATATTAGAAAGTCACAGATCATGTATACAATCTCTATGGATACAAGATTCAATAAAAGAAAAAAAGTTGACACAGGAAAGAAAAAGAAAGAAGGAAAAGTTACACACAAGATTCAACAAAGAAAAAGAAAAAAGATGTAAAATAAAAAAACTTTGCATGCATACCAAAAACTTAAGTAATAACTGTTGGAAAGATATTGATGTAACCATATAAAAAAATATATCAATATTAATTAAAATGGACTATACAGGTAATTCAAAAACAAGTAAACCTTGACATATTTTATGATATCCCATATCATATATTGGAATAGACTGTTGTATATTTGGATAATTTGTGTGGCCTACTTTATTCATTGTTTATGATTTTATTTAACATTATTGGATTTGTCTTGTCACAATCTTTTATATAGTATAAGTAATATCATTATCGGGCTTCAGTAAATTTTCACAACCCTTTTTTTTAACAAATTTTAAAAAGAAAAAGAAAAAATGATCACGAAAACACACTAAAATTCCATTAACAACGTCATCAATATCATTTGAAAGATATCTATGAAATGAATCCAATAACATCAAAAAATATTATCAACGATGAATATAGCATGTCATATAAGTCGTTTAAAGGTGTCGGAACTGACTTATCTTTAGACCACTTATGTGATGTATTTCAATATCATTAGTGATTTTTTGTTGTATCATTGAGTTTGTCTCATCGATATATTTCTAATAATACTAGTAATACATCATTGAGTTTTGATATGTCTATAATGTTTTTTTTTTCTTCCTTTTCTTTTCTTTTTTTCCTTTATTAAACCTGCTTCTAATAATTTTATAATCTAAAAGAGTTGTGTATTATAATTAGGACTCACATGCTATAAATGTAATCTACTGTAATCTAAAATATACTAATTTTTTAAATATTTTTTTATCATAGTATTATATTAATTTTCTTTACTATGCTAGAAACAAAAACAAAAAACTCATAGAGATTGGTGCATGGTGCAGGAATCACGCATCCCCGAATGCTGTCTAATTTTCAAAAAAAAAAAAACTGAACTAGATTTGAGCTTTTTGGTAGTTTACGTGTGTACAAGGTCCGCTGATGATTTCCTAACACGAGTCACACAGAGACAAGCAAATCTAGGGATGCAGCGTGTTTACTACACCTTGGGTTTTGAGCCATTTGATTATTCAAAAATAGGAAATCCCCAGATTAGCCTTGAATCACTCTGTTATGGCAGGAATACCCTAACTTCTCGGATCATGGCTCAACCCGACTCGCCAAATACACTCTTCAACTCGTACGAGGAAGGATGAGTTTTTGCAATCCTTGATGAGACCACTACTGTGAAATTGAGATGACAGACTGATCAGCTGCGACATGTTTATAGTTACCAAGATCTGGAATGAAAAAGGATTGACTTCTCGAGTTATCAAACCACTAGGACAACCTCGATTAATTTATTTTTTTAATTAATATTGTGGCATTTCACTCTTTTTTTAAAAAAACAATTCTTCTCATCAAAGCACTAAGTCGATTAATATTTTTTTAGTCAAACAGAAATTCAATTCAAATTAAATTTCTAAATTATAAACTATACAAGTAAATCTGATTAGTCTAACCAACTGATTTTATGTAGTATGTATTGATATTAGGTGAGATATTTATTGAAATAAATTAATTAAAAAACAAAAAAAATTAATTTAAAATAATAATTATTTTTTTTCAAAATCACAATATCATTACAAAAATAAATATTATATTGATTAGTGCTTGCATCGCAACTTATCCCCAACCCAAATAGTATAATAAAATTACTAGATAGGATTTGGTTGTTGTCACGAGATAAAAAGGATATGAACAATAAAGATAAAAATATATTTGGTTGAAGAAACATTGATATACAAATAAATTTATTTTTATAAAAAATTTATTGTGATTTTTTGTATTTCTAAAACTAGAAGTACATATGAGACATATTTTTAGAGACAATATTCATTATCCTTTTATTTCTAAAATATAATTATTAAAAAAATCTTAATTTCAAAATTGTCTAATTTAAACATGTGAAAATAAAAACGGATATCATTATAGTTTTAAAATCTAACTCTGATGGTCGATTTGGAGCAAAGCCGTAGAATAACGACTGTTAATAAATATCATGCTTCTAAAGCATGATATGATCAAATCTCAATCTTCTATCTAAATCAGTTGATTGGTTCATATAAAAATCATGATTTTAAAAGTTTTTCTTTCAAATATATTTTATGAGTCAAAATATATATTTTTGTTCAACTTGTTGACTAAAAAATAAGCTTCAATTAAAATTTAAAAAAATTATTGTTCACACAATAATAGATAATTTAGAGTAATAACTGAATGAGAATCTATCAAAGTAGATTATATGAATGATTTAATAAATATATTTATGAACTAGTGAGATAAGTATAGACTCAAAAAAAGATTAGATCGTGTTAAACAACAATAACGACTCAAAAAAGTTATAATTTTTATTTGACTGCTGGGTCACGCTCCGGTATTTATAAGAATTTTCAAAGGTTGTTTCCTCTAAAGTGGAGGTTACATTGCTATACGAGTTATTAGATCTTTAAACATTAAAAATTTATTTGATTTTGAAAGTTTTAAGATTTGTTATTTTTAAAAGTGATTGATTGGTTTTATTGATTATTATGAACCAATCAATTAATTAAATAAAAAATAATATAGTTTGATCATATGGCATCAGAAACATAAATTTAATAAATTATACTATTTCACTGAATTTTTTTATCCTATGTCAATGCATCATTTTTTTTTATGCTAATCACCTAATTCATCCGAATTTTTTAATAGCTAATGAGAGAGTGGAAAAAACTCATTCAGTGTTATATACAAGCGGTGATTAAGGTCACAATTTTATTTTTTCCTTGGAATTTATTAGTGTTTCTTCATCTCGTTTTGTATGGATGGTAATTTCACCTCAATGTCATAGATATCAACCCAAATTGTTTGGAATGATTATGAATTTCTTAGACCCGATCAGGTTTTGGGTTGGGAATAGATATTGCCCTGCTTGATCCAAACCCAACGTGAAATAATAATTAACTCTAGAATTTGAGAAAAACTACATGTATAGCACGCTAATTATACATTAAATAGTTATAAATTATAGCATTTGATTCGGGTTTTAGATTCAGTTCATGTTATAACTACCCGACGAGTGCTCTAAACCCTGTAAAATCAGGTTCGAGTAGTTGTTCGTGGTTCAATTTTGCCATAAACACTCGTTATCATCCGTTGCTTGCCTGAGATGAATACATATAAGAGTAAAGTTCAGTGATTATTACGGATGGACGATGTCTTCGATGTCATCATGGGGGAAAACACCACCAACCACTTGACTACAGAAGTTGGAAAACAGGCGAAGTGAAGAAGTTGCTGTACCATAAAGCAAAATTGGAAGATTTTAAGTCAAAGGTTGGCTTAATGATTCTGATGGAACAACACTAGCCCAGTTTTAAGGATAGGCATCACTTGACGTCAAAGGATTTAATTATACTGTTCTTTTTCCATACGAGTACATCCAAAAGTTTAGCAGCCAGAACAGTCTTTTGAGAGTATAGCGATGGTTTTTTTTAATATTGTTTTTAAAAGATATTTTTTAATGTTTTAAAAATTATTTTTAATATCTATATATTAAAATAATATAAAATTACTAATTTTAAATAATTTTTTTAAAAAAAATTTACCAAACGACGGCTTGCACTTTCTCCTACGTTTTGAATTCTTAAAATTGAATTCGGATTGAACCATTCC